>VDFB02255508.1:362263-485991 GCA_007258455.2 Sequoia sempervirens | reverse complement strand
TTCTTGAAATCCTATGCTAGATTTTATACTCCAGAATTGAGAATGCAAGTGCATTGAGTCAAGGATCGCAACCATCTTTGGGAACAAATTTAGGTGTGTGATTGAGTGATAATGGTGACCTAAGAGTTGATTAGTTCTGAAATCATCAATCAATTTCCATCATATATAAATGATTACAGGTCAAGCATAATACCCATCTAGAACTTGAAAGCATGGACAATACCAAGCGCATTTTAGAAAACTGCCAGTTAGGTTAGCTAATATTTAACAATATTTATATATTTAAAGAGTGATTATTTGTTGGTGAATAAAAAGAGAGATTAATAAAACAAGCTCGGTGTTAGTCTTCTTTTCTTCTGTTGTGTTTTTTTGTTTCTTCTTCAAAATGCTTTGTTTTTCTCTTGTTACCTTCTTCAACAATAATTCAAATTGCAAGTTTGCACCTCTCTTGTTGTTCCCATCCCACGAAAAATCAGTGATATGGGCCAAATTTGTCCCTTGGAAATTTTGCCACACCACTATAAGTTCCTGAAAATCCAGCTCAAAAGCCACAGATTGAAAAAAGCATTGAGCCTCATTAATTTATACCTGTTCAACATAGGAAGGACAGTGGAATATGCCCCCTCTCAGTTTTAGATTGTTTCCTACAAAAATAACCCAAAGACAGCAGAGCAAAAGATAGCAGCTCTGGTCTCCAATGTGGAAGAAATTGTTACATAAGCTATGAAGCAACAAAGCAAAGTGATGTTTCAACATTTGTGAAAATGAAAATTCTTAAAAAATATTTATTCCTAGTAAAAGTTAAATGAATGCATTTCAAAGATAAAATCTCTATATCATCCAAATGAACTTGGAAATCCCTATTTTATAAGTGAACACTGAAAATTGATGCACAGAAAGTGCACGATTGGTTTTGTCAGATATAATCCTATATTTCTGTCAATCACCTCATTTATCATAAGAGATCATTGTGGCAACCCTCAAGATGTCAAAAACATGTGCATTGCTGATGGGATAATCACAGTGACCAAAAGATAGCACATATCTCATTTATGCATGGGAGCAATCTGTTGTTGCCATCTGGCCAGAATATTATGCCCACAAATATGTTGAACAACTGTACAAACACATGGTGGAGACAGCATAGGAGAACATAGCAGCTCTGTCTCAGATCTGGCAGACAAGAATCAAGAATGAAGAAAAAATAAAGACATTTAGTACCAAAGCAGCCTTTATTTATATCTGTAGCAAGAGATAGAGTTTTCAGATGTCAAGACTTTGGGCCAAACTTGCCATTTTTTAAAATAAAAAATGGTGTTTTATTAACTAAAATACAAAGATCACAAGAGCAAGAACATCCAGCAAGGGCTGGGACTACAACAAAGAGACAGAAGTGTTACAAAGAGGCAAGAACAGCAAAGAAGCCAAAGAAGAACAAGCTTTTAGCCTTGATTGTGCCATATGCAGAGAGATAGTGCTTGAAGTTTGACTCTCTGATTAGACATATAATCTTTGAAAGTGTTTCATTTCAGAAGATATGAAGTGTTCTCTGATTTTATTAATGCTTCTCGCCAAGTGTAAAATGGAAAGACACTTGCACTGAAGGAAATTTGCTGCATTGATAATCAACTTCAAGTCCTCATAATTCTGTAATTTTGTGATTCCTTGTTCTTTAGCTAAGAGCAGACCCTGCGTTAGTGCCTGGGCTTCGGCAATGTTGTTAGTAGCTGTTCCCAGGCCAAATGCATATTTAAGCCAAGTTTTACTAGCTGAAATAATTACCCATCCACCTCCTGCAGTGCCAGGGTTTCTTTTAGAGGCTCCATCACTGAAGAGCAAACACTTTCTACTTTGGGTGCCTGGAGAGCTGTCACATAGAAGAGCTTGAGCATTTAATTCTATAACCTAAGGTGGAATTTTGTTTTCGTTGAAGACTAAATGTAATAGGTATGAGATTTCCAAATAGCCAAAACATGTATCTTGGAAGGAGAAGTATAATAGAATGGGACCAGAAGTTTTCCTTGTGAATGCTCTGAATTTGTTTATGGAGCACAAGTGTCTCTTGGAAAGAAGCCAGGAAGCGGGCAGAGTAAATGGCATTTTCCAGCAAAAGCCTTCAAATCTCACAAGTGAATCTGCAATTTATAAAGAGATGATTACAAGTTTCTTCCTCCTGCTGGAAAAAGATGCAGAATTTGGTCCCATGAAGTCTATTCTCATAAGATTAGTAATTCAATTTCTGATTTTGTACCAAAAGCCAAGAAAGATATTAACTTTCAGGATGGGCCCTTTGTGCCATATATATCACCATTTGTCCATAGTAAGAAAGCTACCTCTTAACATCTCATAAACTTTGGAGACTAAGTAAGTATTAGAGGCCTGTAAGTTTCCCCAAATAAGCATGTCCTCAACAGCAGGGTTAGGAGGAATCCTTGCTTCCATAGATAGGGAGAAAGCAAGCCAATCAACTTTCAAGTTCAATGGAATACCAAGATCAGCTTAATTCTTGATTTTTAAGAATGCTAAAGTCCATTATTTGACCAAGGGAATGGAAATTATTGAGAGAAGGTCATTCTTTAAGTTGGACCAACAGCTTAGTTTGAATTGCCCCAGGATTTTGTCTTCAAGGAAATGAATCTCCTTGCCATTACCAGGCAGCTAATAAATGTGCTGCGAAATGATAGGAAAGGCACTTTCTAGGTTCTCCCGGATCTGGGATTTCTTTACAGAGGGGGCAGAAATCAAGGTGCCTATTTTAACTTGGCATTTATATTTTTGGGCCAGGAGGTTAGTCCACCATCTGCCATTAGAAGAGATCATTCACCAGAGGAGCTTGGCAGCCAAAATCTTTTGATGTTCTTGGAGGCTTTGCAGCCAAAACCCCATTCCTTTTTGCTCCTAATCAAATGCTGCCATTTTATTAGATGGAATTTCTTCTTATTATCATTTTTCGTTCCTTCCCACGTAAATCTCCTTAGGAGTTGTTCCATCTTCTACATGATTCCTTTGGGGGCACTAATAATGCTCATCTGGTAATTAGGAAGAGTGGCCAAAACTGTGTCAAGTAAGAGGACCCTAGCAAGGGACTCAGCCAAATGTCAGACCAGCTCTTAGTCTTTGCCTTCATTTTGCTTATATTTTTTCCCAATGAAAAAAAATACTTGGGGTCAGTGAAGGTCTGAAGGATATAGGCATACCCAAGTAGTAGAAGGCTTGCTTATGAATTTGTAACCAAGAATTTGAGAAATCTCAGTAGCCGTATGATGATTTTGATTAGAGAAATAAATGAAAGAATTTTGGTTAATAATCTTGATCTGTGTGGCTTCAGAAAATTCCTTGGGGACACAGGCAAACTGTCTTGCAATTTGAGCAGTGGTTCTTCCAAGAAGAATGTATCTTCACCAAATTGGGAATGGTTCAGTTCCTTACCACCCTAAGTGGTAGGAATCCCCAAGAATTTTTTTAATTGTCTATTCTGTTCCAGCCTTTGCCTAACAACTCTGCAGTGATGATGTATAAGAAAGGGAAAAGAGGGCACCCTTGTCTGAGGCCATGCAAAAGACAAAAGAAAGGAGTGGAACTGTTATTAACAAGAGGAACAATCCAGGGACTATCAGACTATCAATACAGGCCTTAATCCAATCAACCAGATCAGACGTAACTCCCTATTTTAGCAAAGTGTGATACAAGTGTCATGCTCTTACTTTGGTAGTGCAGTTAATCCCACGCTCTTACTTTGGAAGCACTAATAGTCCCGCACAACCCACTCCAAAGTGGCAACTAGCAAATCAACATGTTGGCATTTAAATTCGCACCTCTGGAATGCGTATTTGAAACGGACAGCTATGCACAGTAAAACTGCTCTTCAAATTAGGAGGGGAAGCTCCCTCTTGCTGATGGTGTTGAAAGAAAGTAAACTAAAAAACTAAGTTGCCTAACTTTTTGATCAGCTAGAGCACAAGGTTTATTAAACACTAACGTTGCAACTGAGATTTTCTGATTTAAGAATTCCAACTACGACTAACTTAAGCTAAAGACGTTTCTAACTTCTCAAATAATACGCAGAGCAAGAGAAACTAGAAATGAACAAGGTTGATTCTCTGACAAAGTGCTTCAATAAACTCTTTCTCAACATACATCTACACACTTCAATGTAAGCTGAAATTAAGATCACAAAAGCATAACACAAATAAGGGAAATCTAAGACGTTATACCAAGGCAAAGGAGGCTCATGATTTTATTTCTCAAACTTCTGGAACAAAAATAACTAAACACATGCCTGGAACAAGTGCTTGCAGCTAAAGAGGCTTGCAAAACTTGTTCTTACGCAAAAGAGAACAACAATTACAACAACTCCTTCTTGGCTAAAAGAGACTCAACAATTCGCTATCATAAACACACTTGAACAACATTGAATAACAAATAGAAGGCACTTAGGCTCAGCGTTTTGTTATCACTAGCATGGTTCAAGATAACTAATGAGCAAAGGCTCTTATTTATAGGCAAACAGAGTAGGGAACCCTAAAATCTCCTTGCTTTCACAATCTAGGCTTGCTCAGCAAGCAAGATTTATTTCTAAATCTAGAAAGAAGATAACATCTAACACCTAAGAAAGCAGAAAAAAGGGGAAACGCCAACTCTAACATTTATCTTCTTTCTCTTCTTCAAAGAATGGATAAGAATTGCTCCAAGAATAGAAAGAAAGTGGAAAGAAAGCTTCTAGATAAAAGCCATTTCAAATCTCAATCACATCCGCTAAAAAGCAGGAAACTGTGTCCTAGTTCGGTGCATCTATCCCATCAATAGCAAAGTTGCGTTTTTCCAAGATATCTTCTCCATTTGCAATTGATCTCAGGAAATCTTCAACCTCATTGGCCGCTTTTTTTAATCTTGCTGACATCATGGCAAGGTGATTCATTTTGCCACCAACTGTATTGCTGCTATCACAGTTGCGAACAACACTTTGAAATTGAGTTTGTACTTCATCTAGCCCGACGTAAGAACCATCTTCAAGATTGTACCGAGAAGGAATCTCTGTAATAAACTCATTGATGAAAAGAAGAGCTTCGATCACCCTTTGTCTGTAGGCAATAAACTCCTCAGATATCCTCTCGTAAGTTTTAACCTTGAAGACATGACGCTCTCTCCAAACAAGGATCTGCCTCTTGTGTTCTTTTGAAGCCGTTGAACCATAGGCTGTATCTAAATCAACAATGATGATTTCATGCCTTGGTTTTACTTCAGCCAATGTTTGTTCAAACCCTTGGATACCTTGCCGCAACTCATGAGCGTTTTTTCTCACTGAAACATCCGTGCCAAGATCTCCTTTCCTCTGACAATGAAACTGTCGATCCACTCTTGAGTTTCCTTCCCACAAATTACCAGCTGTCTCAATTGATGACGATCAGCTGGTGTCTCTAAAACTTGGGGCAGCAACTGGGTCGCCTGTGAAGTACCCTGGACAAGATTAGAAATGAAAAGTCTGAGCTGCTGTATTTTAGCCTTGAGGGCTGCTTTGTCTTCTCTGTCCTTGATCACTCTTTCTTGAAGGCTTTCAGACACAACTTTGAATAGACTAACATCTGCATGTCTGGTATTTTTACCAAGATTAGCCTTGACCATCACGAAGTTGTCCATCTCAACTTCATCTTTGTTTTTGTCCTCTGGGGGTAATGCAGTCTCCATGACTATCTCACCATTAGGATTCCTATCAAAGTGAACTTGCTTCTTTGCTTTCTTCTTAGGAGTTTCCTGATAGATGTTATCAAGGTCGTCAAAATTCACCTGATATGAAGGTCTTCTTCTTACCCTTCCCAAGGAGCTCTCAAGCCAAGACACGGTAGTATCTTTACTAACTTCCTTAGGAGGTACAATTGCAATTTCTTCATCATCTTCAATATCAAGGTCAATGTGGATTGGTGAAGATCCTGTCAGTGGAATGGAGTCATGTGCTAAGGGCGCTTCTTCTGTCTCCTTTTGAGGTACAGGCTCTTCTGGAGGAGCTTCTGCTTCAACCGTTGATGGCTCCTGTATGACTATACCTGAGAAGTCTAGCCTCCTTCTTACATTTTTGGTTGACCTGCTGCCCTTCACACCATCTTGAGACTGACTTACGCCTTTCCCTTTTGATTGTGCTCTGGAAGAGGAGGGAAGTGATGACCGTACCCTTGGCGGCTCTGCTGCCGGTATGGACTTCTTCCTTTTAAGGATTAGGAAAACCTTGCTATGCTCGAGGACTTGTCTTGTCCTGTCTTCAACTGAGAGGGACTCTTTATTAGCCCAATTGACTTGAGGAAGCGGTTGATCTTCAATTCCCTTTCAGGCATACATTGGGAGTAACACATCCTCATCATCATCTGACAATCCTTCGATATCCTCTGATAGGCAGTCTTTCATCTGATGAAGAGTGAGCCTACTGTAACTGTGCCTCCGCACCTCAAACTCATTTGTATAATTGGTCCAAAAATCTTCAAGGGCGGAAATGTGAGCATAGTTTCTCTCAAGTCGGCCAACGTAGACACCATGAGGGTCATAAGATCGTCTCTCGCTGTAAGGCTTGAGACCAAGTTTGTCTTACTCATCTCCCATGGTTTTAGCATCTGTTGTTGTCCTGCATGTATAGATTCCCAGTCCCAATGGAAAATTGAGGGCGGGTTTCTTTCTATTCCGCAAGAATACGTGGACATCATTTGCCTGCCTTAAGAACTCCATGAAGACAACTTTGTCTGATGGGTACCTTGGTAGCATGAGCGGAGCATTGGAATAGCCATAGACTCTAAGATAGGTGAAAGTAGGAAATTGTATGAACCAATCTGCCCACTCCGCCATCACTGCCCTGGCGACTAAAGAGATACAGACGTGCAATTCATTGTCCAGGTCCCGCACTGTGTACATCAAAAAAGCCTCATTCACCCTCTTGTAGTGATGCAGTGACTTCGTGAATTCCAACTAAGGATCTAGTAGTTGTAGATATGTTGTACGCTCAATGATCCCTTGGTGTTCAACCCTCTGAATTGACTTTGGTAGGCCACTAGGTAGACTAAGTAAGAAACCATATGGAACTCATGAATCTGAAAATATTCCGTTATCTGCTGATGTAGGTTGTCACTGATCAAGGTGGGCCAATCATAGAACTCAATCTTCTTCATGATATGGGGTATAGCGTAGAACATCCAAGGCTGAAACTTGGTAGCATCTTCTTGTCTAGTGACCCTGTTGAGCAAGGTGATTATGATAGTAATCTCGTCTTTGAACTCGCCTCGCCCGATGTTCTTAGGCAGAGTCTTATGCTTCTCCTTCATCCACCTTTGAGCAATCTTCTTGCGATATTTGTCCTTGTGCATTTCCCACATCCTCTCGCATTTGCCCTTTGAGATAGTGACACTTTCAGGCCAAGGGGGAATGGAGAAACATTTCTCGATCACATCAGGTTTCAAACTGCAGATCAATCTGCCATCAATTGATTGGATCTCCCTTGTAGCCAGATTGTAATGCTTGATGCAAGCGATTACTTGGTTTGTTAGTTTAAATATTAGAATATTATGTGTGAAGAAATATTAGAATAACAACTCACGTAATTATGGGTGGTTAAATATTTTATTACTTGGTTTGTTAGTTTAAATATTAGAATATTACGTGTGAAGAAATATTGTACGGGATTGTAATATTCAAGTTGTTAGAACAACTTGTCTATAGAAAGAATTGGTTAGAGGAGGTTATACTAGTTCTCCTATAATTTAGGAGATAACACTCCTATATATATGTAATAGCTTATTGAATGAAGAGGAGTGAAGCGTATTATTCTATGCTTAAAATTTTATGTAGCTTCTAAAAACTTTGCCCATTTTTCTCTCATGGTATCGGAGCGATTAGCAAATCTTGGGCTTTGTATTTGTACCTACTGCCTATTTAGTGTTAGTGGTAGGCTATAAACTTTAGAATAGATCATAGCAAGTGCTGGAATAGAGGAAAAATATACGTCTCAGATCAATTCATTATTCAAGCTTCCCCATTTTGATTAATCTTGCATACCACCTCTTCCTGGATAGCATAGACACCAAATCTTGCTTGCAGTAATGTGACTCTACCTCTTCCCTTAATTCAAAACACTGGGTGCACTTGGTGGAGGAAACTAATGAAAGGAGTAGCCTTGATTCCAAGGCTAGTTTAGTAGGTTAGGATCGCAAAGAGATAGACAAAGAAGAGAGCAATAACAATTGGATCTTCTGAGCCTGACAATTATCCTTCTGATGTGCAAAGGCGTTGGGACAAAAGGAGGTGAATCTTGAAATGCTTTGTAGGCGGCTATATTTGAAGGAACGTGGAGTTCTCTATATATTTAGATTGAAGGAGAAGGCACGAGTGCCTGAAGTAGAACAAATCTCTGATGGGCACAATATCATTCTTTTTGTCGGGATTTCTCAAGTTCGTAATTTCTTCTTCTAGCCGCAGGTCTTGATTAATATTGTCTTGTGGTCTGCTTATTCTAACAAGCTCGTGATAGTCTATGTTCAAGTGTGAGAAATCATTCTGTGAACTCTAATAGCACTGCAGTTTGAAATTAATGGGAGTGAATGTTTGAAGAGTCGTGAAAATATATACCATTCAATGTTAAGGATTGCGTGGAGATATTCCATGAAAGGAAATTGCCCTTTTCTTGTCTCATTTCATGGCATTTCAAAGGGATATCGCTGGGTTATTACACTGCTCTTGTGGTATTAGTATAAGTAGGGTCTATTTTTATGAGTTTTAATTGTCGTATGTTTGAGTATAAAAGTGTTAAAATTATGAAAAATAAAAATTGTTTAAATTGTAATTGGATGCATTATCGTTTGTATACGACATCCATCTTGAAATTGAGCCTCAAAGCCAAATTTACTAAGTAGCAAATCATTGGAGGATGGAGGCACAGGAGGTTGGAGGACACTTAGCGACCTCTCGTCAGTCACCAATGATGAGGCCGCTTATCAGCTCTAGTGGCATTTCATTTTCTATTCTTTTTAGTGTGGTGTCTGAATGTTGGAAAAATGATTGTATTGGAGAGTAGATGACTGCGGAGATCCTCTGATTGTGGAGATCCTCTGAGTGTCGTACTTCGTTGGAAGATTGTCGACTGGTGAATACGTTCACTGGCAATAATGGCCATGTGCAACAAGATCTAGACAACAAGATCCAGACAGTAGTATGCAACATGATATGATTTTCTTTTTAGTATTCCTATTTGTGTGAATAAGTGGAATTTCACATTGTGGGGGGAATAATAACCAATGTTCCATTCCCATTTGGTGCCAAACCGGCTAAAGTCAAGGACAACTTCTAGTGGCAGTGGCAGTTGTCTATGCTGTTCGAGATCGAGTGGCAGCGATCGATAACGGTGATTGCAATTAAGAACATTGTGTTCTTATAGAATGTAATGTGAAAACTTTTCCAATGTGAGTTTTTCATATTTGTGATATGTATGTTGATTCCTATATACTTCCCTGATGTACAAGCATAGTGGCGAACAAAAGCACCAGAGTAAGTCAATTCATGGATCTTGAAAGGGTTTGTGGGAGGATCTAGAAAACCACATGAGGTGGACAGATGGTGGAGGTTCCTGTTCACATCAAGGTTTGTGGTAAGCATGTTTAAAACCATGGGAGGAGAGAGCCTTTCCTTGGATCAAGGTCATGAGTCAGTTGGACATGCCACAAGATGAGCATACTGCAGATGAAGGGTGTGAGTTTGTACCCTGTTCACACTAAGGGGGGGAATGTTGGAAATTAGTGTTCACATGCATTAAAATAATAATGTGGTGTGTAAAGTAAAGTGAGTTGTAATAACAACTCACATAATTATGGGTGGTTAAATATTCTATTACTTGGTTTGTTAGTTTAAATATTAGAATATTATGTGTGAAGAAATATTGTACGGGATTGTAATATTCAAGTTGTTAGAACAACTTGTCTATAGAAAGAATTGGTTAGAGGAGGTTATACTACTTCTCCTATAATTTAGGAGATAATACTCCTATATATATGTAATGGCTTATTGAATGAAGAGGAGTGAAGCGTATTATTCTATGCTTAAAATTTTATGTAGCTTCTAAAAACTTTGCCCATTTTTCTCTCATTCATGTCAGCAGTCCCACAATCCACCTTGTGTTCAATCAACAATCAGTCCAAAATTGACTTTTCAACAAATTTAAAGGCTTGCACTTTTGTCCTAACGACTCACAAGAACTATTGACTCCTATCACATCTTTTCTCATCAAGAAATTCACTGAAAATGACAAATTCCATGAAGTTAATGCATGATGCTAACTCAAAGACTGAAAATAGCAACCATAGTCTTAATGATATTTCAATTTTACCTTATTTTTTGGATCAATTGTATTGCATCCTTCAACTAGTTCTACAAACTCATGATATACTCAAGTCCCCCAACTTGTTGCTTCTTCTACCTTGCATATAACACACCTTTTCAATTTCATGCCCTTTCAAAGTCCAATTCGTTCTAAATATTCCAATGTTCTAAGGCAAAATTGATTTTGCAACATTGGCTAATGTAATGTCCCCATTTTTGGCTTAGCATCAGAGTCCGTGAAGAATTCATTTCCATTATGCACCCTCGTAGGCCGGGACATGTGGGATGGATAGAGGGTCTTGTTGGAGCTTGGCTCAACTTTAGTTGCGATGGATCGGGCTTATTTCTAGCTGCCTGCTCGACGCTTCTTGGCATAAGTTGCTATTTTTAGCAGTTATTGGCAGTCAGCGTGGGACCCCTGCTATTTTTAGCAGTATGGATGGGTTATGTTCAGAATCACTTCCTCTTTCGTCAGCTTCAGACGGCTCGAGCATCGGGTGAATATTGAGCGAGATATTAATATTTAATTGATTTAATTAAATATTAATTATTGGAGCATTATAATATAAAGTTATAATATTTTATTATAACTTAAGTGATTTCTGTAAAGGGGGTCGCCATCATCAGGAAGGGGCCATTTTGATTATATTTTATAATCAAAAATTACATTGAAGACTATTAAAATATTAAAAAGAATAAGAAGTCGAATTTTAATGATCCCTATTATTGTGGAATTCGCACTTCTCAAGGATATAGTAATGTTCTCGAAATCGAGCCATTATGTGATTATTGATAATTGAAATTGATCAAGTTTTGGTCTGAGCAAGAAGCTTTAGGGTTTCAGTCTCAAACTCATTGGGGAACGAGCCATCTCCATTGAAAGCAGTTCAGAGGGTGTGAAATAACATCTGATTTATTGCCAGCACAGAGGTTTCTTCATCCAGAAGAGATCATTGAACTTCAGAGATTATTTATTTACAGAGTTTCGACATAGGTTTTCATTTGGGAAGCATATTGCAATCAAGGGGCCTATTTTCTTCAGATCCAGAGGTTTCAGAGGAGGCCGTACCTTTTATTTATTGTTGCTGCTGTATTCTGGCCGTACATTTCTGTACCTGGCCGTACCATTCAGAGGAAGCCGTACTTATTGTCTTCAGAGCAAAACGCCTCCAGTTTTGGCAGTCTGACTCCATTATCAAAGGCGCATATTCTTCTGGTAGTGGATTCAAGGGAGAGTGATTTAATATCTCAGCCGTACCATCATCTGAAGGTCATTTATTGCAGCCGTACTGTATTGCAGCCAATCAGGTTTTCAATAAAAACCATTGCTTTTTATATTGCATGTTAGAGGATCATTATTGTAATTGTTTCAGAAGATCAATAAATTGCTTGGCATCCATCTTAGCAATAGAATCTATTGTTTCCAGAGATATATTATTTTATTTGCATTTATTCTGTATTTCTTTCAAAAAAATCGCCATCTTCATTATTTATGCAAAAATCACAAAAACAGTCAAAAACCCAAAAACCTTCAGAAAATCATGAAAACAGTCAGATACAGAGAAAACGGGGAAACTAGGGTTTCTACAAAAATCATCATCATAAATTTCATATCTAGGCAATTACAATTTCCTCTTCCCCAACCTAGTGAAAAATTGGGAGGTAGAGGGTATGGTCCTTGCACTCGATTCTGGTTCCTTACTTGGCGTAGAAGATTGTGGTAGTGGCTCCACCATGCTGGTAGGTGGTAATGGCTCCTCCTCCACCACATCAATGTCATCCAATCCAATCTCCCCTGCTTCTGCTGTAGGCAAATCCTCCATAGCTTGCCTCTCGAAATCAGCAATCTCATCCTCTGTAAACAAGGAGGCCTCATCATCCTGCACGGTCCAATCACTGTATGGATCAATGTCATCCAAATCAATGAGCTCATCTGTCAATTCTTGCACCTTTTTTGTGCGAAGCCGAAGGTTATACTGCACAAAAACAAGATCATTGAGGCGTTGTTGAGTCAACTTATTATGCTTCTTCGTGTGAATGGCATCAAACAAACTCCAGTTTCTTTCACAGCCAGAAGCACTACAAGGTTGAGACAAAATTCGGAGGGCTACCCTTTGCAAATTTGGGGTTTTTCCACCCCAATCTTCCCACCAAGAACCTACAAATAAGATATTCAAGGTTTTGTAAATATTAATAAACAATATTATAATTTGTAATAACTAATAAGTAATAATAATTGTAATTCATAACTTGCAAGATAAAGGCTTCACTTTTTCTTACATGGTGTTTGGATCTCTCTTCCTCGTTCACATAATGTGGAAGAAAACAAAGGCCCCCTAGCTGCCTTATATTGTTGCAACTCTAGAAGGATGAGGTCTTTCACTTCAGACTGAAGTGTCATCCTGTCAATACATGTGAATAGGCCCTCCATAACCTCCCCATTAGGATCCGTGAAGCCATCAGAGAAGTAGAATTTGGGGTTGAGAAAGTACCCCGCTGCATGAATGGGTTGGTGGAGTTGATTGTTCCACCTTCAATCAATGATATCCCAAATAGGGTTAAATCTATTTGCATCCCCCATGTAATAGTGTTGGATGGCCTCTTTGGCCCTATCCATTGCCTCATAAAGATATCCCATCACATTTTTCTCACCATCCACCAAGCGCAAGACCCTCACCAATGGCTCAGTCACCTATAAATTACAAAGTAGAACCAAATTTAAATTACACCTTACAATGAAACAAAATACTTATAGAATTCTAAATTAACAAAAAAGGATTCAAGCTAAAAATTCATTAGAGTTGAATTACCTTGACAATCTCTAATGCTCTAGTTGCAAATTGACTATCAAAGATTATTGCTTGAATCTTTTCTCCATCAGCCTTCTTTGAGTAAGTTGAGTCTACCCATGGTTGACTCACAAACATCTGCTTCAAGGAAGTCAATAAACTAGTGATACTTTGCAACGTAAGAAAATTAGTTGCAAACCTTGTAGCACCCGATCGCACAAGCTCTTTCCCTTTGGTGTGATCTCTCATCAATTGAAGAACCCATGGGTGATTATATATATATTTTGTTATGTCTCTTGCTTGTTCTACAATTGGTTTCACCCAGTCAATTTTGCCTATGTCCTCCAAAAGAAGGTCAAGGCAATGAGCTGCACAAGGGGTCCAAAAAAGTGTTGGATGCCTTGCTTGAAGCAATCTACCAGCTGCCACATATGCCGCTGCATTGTCAGTAACAACTTGGACAACATTTTTTATGCCCACCTCTAAAACAACCCGCTCCAACATCAAACTCAAATTTTCTGCATTCTTTATTATGTTGGAAGCATCAATTGATTTTAGAAAAACCAGCACACCATTTGAAGCCACTATAAAATTGATAAGAGTGCGGTTTCTTCCATCTGTCCAGCCATCTGAAAGAATTGAGCATCTATACTTTTGCCATTGCTTTTTTTGAGCTTCCACAATTCCTTTTGCATCTACAATAGCATCTTCAAGTAACCTGCCACTTATATCTCTTGGACTAGGAGCCTTGTACCCTTTCCCTGCAACTGTCAATGCTGTCACCAAACACTCCCAATACGGACTCCTTGCTACATTGAAGGGAAGGTTGTTATAAAACCAAAAATTAGCACAAGCCTTGTCTGCTTCTTTGTGCACCTCCTTATTCCACCCAGTACCTTCCAATGAAGGTTGTGATCCTTGAACATTTCTAGGGACAAAAAATTGGAATTTGCTCGAAGTGGATGAAGTGGATGGTGTACGTATACGTGGACCACGACTAGAGCCCACAATGCCTTGCATATTTACCTCAGAATCTTCAGTCAAATTAGGAGCAATGGCTGCTTGTATGGCTGCTTGTGTCTTTGCCCTCTCCAATTTTTTTTCATCAAGTGCTGCAAGAAGAGCTTCCATCTCTCGTCTCACCTCTGCAGGGGCTGTTGGACATGCCCTTGCATCATGGCAAGGGATACCAGCAAGATGGTATTTGAGGCGATTGATGCCTCCACTAATCTTCTTCTTGCACCAAGTACAAATAACACTTCCTGGTACTGGCCCATAATAGCCATGTTTCCAAGCGGGATCACGGCTACCAGGGGGTCTCCTTTCAATGCTCTGGCTTGAGGCAGCTGTGTTCGAACCAGATGCAGAGGCGGATGCCATTGCAATTAAATATTAACCTACAATATCAGATGTTGAATAATGAATATATTAGAAGATGTAACAAATCCAATACAAAGTGAAAGGAACATCAACAATCAACTAATTGTTTAACTTCACCGTTATAATTTCAATCATTATCAAACAGTAAAGTTGTAAACTATCAAAGTGAAAGACTGTAAGACATTTCATTCAGTATACTGTCTTTCTAATTTCAGTTTTTTCATTCTTATATTTTTAGTTTTTGTTGGATGCACATTGATTTAATTTACTTGTATGCAAGTTATCTGTTCATGTTGTTTCTTATATTTTTAGTTTTTGTGGGAGCAGCAAGTTATCTGTTGTTTCTTGTTTCAGCTTTCACTTATCAGTTTACTGTGATATCATATTAGCATCAATCATTTTAGATGCTGAAATTTGAGCATGTTTTCATTTTATTCATTAAAGATTAAATCATGTATGACATTGTATGAGTTTGACTCTCGACTCTTGAGCATGTTTTATGTTCAATGCTAAGTATTTTCTACATCAGATTTATTATTATTTTAATTTTTAAATGTAAAATTTCATATATTATTTTATCGTAATAAATCAATAATATCATGGTGAAATTGCAAATAATAATATCATTTTTCTACATCTTATTTAATATTTATTATTATTTTAAATTTTTAATACTAAAATTTTATATATTATTTTATTATAATATATTAATAATATCTTGGCAAATAATAATAAGAAATGTAAAACAATAGTATTATTTGCCATGATATTATTATAAATTATAATAAAATAATATATGAAATTTTTGTTTTAAAATAATAAATTAATAATAATTAATAAATATTAAATATTATGTAGAAAAGTGAACATTTTAACTTCCATGATATTATTATAAATTTATAATAAAATAATAAATGAAAACGAAATTTTAATAATAATAAATATTATTTTGATGTAGAAAATAAATGAATTAATATTTTTATTATTTTATACAAAGCATATGTATAAAATAATAAAAATATTAAATCCAATGTAAATCGCGTTATTTTAATTAATTTTGGCAGAATAAAATGAAATCGCGTCATTTTCTAAGCTCAGGCATTTGAAAAAAATTAAATCCAATGCAAATCGCGTCATTTTCTAAGCTCAGGCATTTGAAAAAGATTAAATCCAATGCAAATCGCGTCATTTTAATGAAGTCTGGCGGAATATGATGAAATCGCGTCATTTCTGAAGCGGGCATTTGAAAAAATTTAAGACTGGCAGAATAAAACTAAATCGCGTCATCTGAAGCTCGGGTATTTGAAAAAATAAATAAATATGGAGCACAATAACATACCCGTATATGAAACTCAGGAAATATCACGCATTGAAGGCACAGGGTTTTGATCAAAGTTTCAAACTAACCTGGAAATCACGCCAGAAGTCCAAATCGCGTAGCCAGAAGTCCAAATCGCGTAGCCACCAGTTCAAATCCCGCAATAACCACTGTAGATCGCTCGAAGGTGATTGTAAATGGTAAGAATGAGGGTTTAATAGCACGAAACCGCGTCCAAAACGCGGTAAAAATACCCGCGAAAATGAACTCATAGAAAAACACGTCAGAAACGCGTTTGGGTTTTTGTGACGGTTATTCTGCATGTAAACAACAGATTACACGGCGACACTCTGGAAAACAAAAAAAAAAAAAAATCGGCTAGGGTTTTCTGCGAGTAAAAGTGAAGATTACTCGCCCAGCCAAAAAAAAAAACGATTACTCGTCTGCTCGGAGAGTACTCGCCGAGTATGTAATCAGAGGCCAAAACAATCAGAACAAAGTAGGACTATTGTGTAAGTGGTGTAGACTAGGAGACCATGAGGATACTAACTACCCAAAAGAAAAAGCCGGCCGACATCAATATGATTGATGTTGAAGATCAAAATAATGAAGGTAGCATATCCAAACTCACATATGGAGAAAGAAAGACTCCATGAAGCAAAAGTAGAAGTAGAACAATCTATTGCAAGAGAATGATAGTGCTTGAAATGCAAGTACTTCTATGAGACTCAAGTCAGATTAAAATATTGCAAGGAAACTATTCCAAATTACCATACCAATCAAAATGTTGGACCTCTTAGAAAGCATGCTGCAATTAAGGACTGCAATCACTACCACAATGGATAGTAGCCTAAAAGAAGAATGGGCCAAGAGAAGGGTGAAGATTTAATAGTAGAGCCTCCATTGCATGGTGATCAAGTAATAGATCCCATGTTGTTGATGACTAATGTGGTGAAGAAACATGTCGTAGTACATATGGAGATTCTCAGAAATAATCTAACAAACACGATCATCGATGGAGGATTGGGAGTGAACATACTTCTTGAAGATACGTGGAAGAGCCTAGATAAACTTATTATCTAGCCAACAACTTTCTAGTTGGTGGGAGTGAATCAACAAGGAATTTAAGTGTTAGGAGCATAGTTTACATACTCGGAATTGGAGAGTACTCGACAAGCCCAAAATTTTTGACTCGAGAAATACTTGGCAACTTAAAAAGTAGCAAAATTTCTTATAAACAAAATTCAATTACAAAATGCATCAAATGAGTCTAAAAAGCATGAGGGAGTGTTTTATATTAAATTTCATTGTTCAATACATATGGATTACAAAATGGCATCATTATACGAAGTCACATAATGAAACTACTAATAACTATAATGAATTTATGATGATTTTATGTGAAAATCATCATCATAAATTTCATATCTAGACAATTACAATTTCCTCTTCCCCAACCTAGAGAAAAATTGGGTGGTAGAGGGTATGGTACTTGCACTCAATTCTGGCTCCTTGCTTTTTGTAGAAGATTGTGGCAGTGGCTCCACCATGCTGGTAGGTGGCAGTGGCTCCTCCTACACCACATCAATGTCATCCACAACAATCTCCCCTGCTTATGCTACAGGCAAATCCTCCATAGCTTGCCTCTCGAAATCAGCAATCTCATCCTTTGTAAACAAGTAGGCCTCATCATCCTACCCGGTCCAATCATTTTATGAATCAATGTCATCCAAATCAATGAGCTCGTTTGATTGGTCCTGCATCTCTTTTGTGCGAATCCGAAGGTTAGATTGCACAAAAACAAGATCATTAAGGCATTGTTGAGTCAACTTATTACACTTCTTCGTGTGAATGGCATCAAACAAACTCCAATTTGATTCACAGCCAAAAGAACTACAAGGTTGAGACAAAATTTGAAGGGCTAGCCTTTGCAAATTTGGGGTATTTCCACCCCAATCTCCCCACCAAGAACCTACAAATAAGATATTCAAGTTTTTGTAAATAAACAATATTCTAATAAGTAATAATAATTGTAATTCATAACTTGGAAGATATAAGGCTTCACTTTTTCTTACTTGGTGTTTGGATCTCTCTTCCTCATATACATAATTTGGAAGAAAATAGAGGCCCCCTAGCTGCCTTATATTATGTTGGCGTAAAAACTAACACCTCTGGAGTGCAAGTTTGTACAGACAGCTATGCACACTGCGTAATGAGTGCTCTTCAAATTAGGAGGGGAAGCTCCCTCATTGTGCTGGAATGCGTGGAAAAGAAAAGTAATCTAAGTCCTATCTTTTTGTTCTCAGCTAGAAGAGGCACAAGGTTAAGAAAACCAAGAACGTTGCAGCTAAGGATTTTCTGGTTTCGTAGATCATTAACTACAACTAAGCTAACTACTTTAAATCTATCCAGTTTCCTCAAGAAAACAGAGCATGAGGAAATGGAGCAGGAATGATTATCTGACGATAAGCCGGGTACGAACTCACAACGTGAAGGCAAGGTGGCACAACTATCTGCTTGTCTGAATAGGCTTATTGGAAACAACAATATACGATAAAGTAAGTACAAATTCTCAACTTGAAGGTAAGGTGGCACAACTATCAGCTCAATATGAATAAGTTTATTATTCACACACATCATACGATAACCAAGAACAGATTCTCAACTTGAAGGCAAGGTGGCACATCTATTAGCTCAATCTGAACGAGTTTATTGAACACATAACATAAAGGATAGCCAACTAGGATAATAAATTGCATAGGCGAGACACATCTAATGAAATATTCCGAGCCGAATTTTTTCGTTTTTTCAAATTACAAATTACAAAGCAAAGCACCCGTTAAGGTTAGCAGTTAAACCAAAACGTTGCTGAAGCAACTCTAACCAGAATGTACACCAGGATCCCGATGTGGGCAAGGTGTGAGCATTGGTCAGAGGATCTTAATCAAAATGCGGATGCAGGAACTCTAACCAAGAATGGCGCCGATGATGGCGAGCATATGGTCAGAGGGTCTTCTATGCTAAGTACTGAAAGGGAACTCTACACCAAGTATGTGCTACCCAATCCAGTATGGAGTTGAGGCGACCATATGGCGGAGTATTACAAATTACAATGCTTGAAGTAAATAACTGAAATGCTGAAAGTACTCAACACCCAGAATGTGCTTTCTGACCCAAGGTGGGAAAGTAGCTACCATAGGGCGGAGGTAAAGGAAATACTATTGCAATTACTGAACGGAAAACTGAGCATTACAAATTATGATAAGCAAGATAACCAATACTGTCAGTACTACTGCCAGCGTAATAACTTGCTCTCAATGTGAATCAACAGATAAATAAAGCTGCAACAATATATAGGAATTTCCTTTACTGAATGAATGAAGCTTAGATCTGAAAAGGCACTAAACAGACCAACCTCAAATTCTGGTTTTTGACAGTCCAGATTTCCTTGTGCACGAACAGCAGCCCTGTACTTCACAAATCCACTCACAACTTGCTCAAAACTTCATCAAATTTCATGAGACGAAATGCCTAATGATCCTAGTATGATGGCGATCCAATTAGAACACTGAAAGCTGATCAAAACCCTCCATTTAATTTATGCACGGAAAACAAGGCAGATCTGAAACAGTACGGCCCAGCAAGAGGGCGACTTTGCATTTAAAAATTGAACTCTTCTAAAAATTCTATAACTTAGGACAAAGGGGCGCCTAGCCAAGACAGAAAGAATGAAGCAATACCCAGAACAATCTTTTTGATACTTTTTGATTTATGAATTAAAACTCAAATCTGTTGTAGCTAAAATGCAATATCTGGTAACCTCTAATATGCAAAAATCAGAAACTAACTAGACACAATGCTGATTACAATGCACAAATCCCAATGAACTCACAAACTATACTAAATCACCACTAGTTGTTGTGTTGCAAGCAAGAAGCAATGCCCGAGCTAGGAGGCCTTCATTCCTCGAAGCAATTCCAGAGCCAAACCGACAGCATAACAATACTGTAGACCAAAGATGATTCCAATGAAGACCAAGACTCCCTTTTATAATTTTCGGTTGACTCTTCTTGAAACCCTAACCTTCTCTTTTGAGTCAAACCCTAATCCCTCCACAGGTGGCGTCCCACTTTTCCAAGCAACTTTGTCTTTTAATATCATTTTAATCCTTCCTTGAAAATGGCGTCCACTTTAAGCTTATATTAAACTTCATAAAAGATATAATTAATTCTCTTTAATGAAGTGCCACCCTTAAAGAACATCTTTTAAAAAGACTTAAAGTGAAGAAGCTAGGCTAAGGGGGTCAACGTTAAAATATAACATTAAAACGTGGCTTTAATTAAATAACTCAACTTATCTCTCCAATTGTGCCCCGAAGCCATAAATGAACAAGCCAACTGATCAAACTGAAGTAGGAAGTCAACCATGCCGATCCCAACTGTAAAACTGCCAGAAATAGAATTTACTAAAAATAGTAAATTCCTGAAGGTGCTCAAAATGCCATGAAGAACATACCATTGCGAAGCTCTCTGAAAACCCAGAAAGAATCCGCTATTGAAACAATCAACTCCGAGCCAGAACATCCTTCAAAATAGGAAACCCTAATTTTACCTTCCGACTAGCCTACGGGTCTCCGGAATAGGCCAACGGTCACTGAAAAGATCAAGCTTGAGACGGGGACATTACAGTCCGCCCTCCCCAAGATTGCTTGTCCTCAAGCAATTGCAAACCTGGATGCTGCAGAACCTCCTCATTCTCCCAAGTTGCATCCTCCATAGGAAAATTTTTCCACTTCACCAAGTATTCTCTGATTGTTCTTTTTCTCAAAGAAGGTTCTCTGAAATCGAGTATCTCCTCTGGAATTAGAACCAACTGTCCTTCTTCATCCAAAGGTGGCAACTGTGATGAAGCAACCACATTATGTCCAAGTGCCTTCTTGAGGCGAGACACGTGGAAGACATTGTGTACTTTGCTATCAGAAGGTAGCTCCAACTCATAAGCTACTGCCCCAACTTTTCTGATGACCCTGAATGGTCCATAGAAGCGAGGTTTGAGCTTCTCAGCTCCACTCTTCTTGAGAGTAGACTGTCGGTAAGGCTGTAATCGGAGATAAACCATATCCCCAACCTCGAAAGAACGCTCAACACGCCTCTGATCAGCATACATCTTCTGCTGATTCTGTGCAATCTGCAGATTATTCTTCAATGACTTCATGATGTCTTGACTTTGCTGCAACAAGTCCTTGGCTTGAGGTGCTTTGCTATCACCAAACACCAAATCGGCAAAGCTAGGGGCTTCATACCCATAGAGAGCCAAGAAAGGAGACATCTTAATTGACATATGAAAGGAAGAATTATAGCAGTACTCGCCTATATGCAGCCACTTAACCCATGCTCTTTGCTGCTCTGACACATAGTTTCTCAAGTAGCCTTCCAACCACTTGTTCACTATTTCCGTTTGTCCATCTGTTTGGGGATGGTAACTAGTGCTTGGAGTGAGCACAGTACCACTCATTCTGAAGACCTCTTGCCAAAAAGTGCTTAGGAACTTGCTGTCCCTATCACTTACAATGTTTTTCGGCAACCTATGCAACCTAAACACCTCATGAAAAAACAGATTTGCAACTTGGTCTGCTGAAAAAGAGCTGGTAATGGCAAAGAAATGAGCAAATTTGGTAAGTCTATCCACTACCACATAGATACAATCCTTCACTTGGGCCTTGGGCAACCCTGTGATGAAATCCATCGAGATGCTTTCCCATTTTTGATTGGGAATAGGAAGTGGTTGCAGCAAACCAGCTGGCAGTGCATGCTCATTCTTATTCATTTGACAAATAGGGCGCTCCTGAATATAACGTTGAACTTCTCTTTTCAACCCTTTCCAAGAAAATCTTTCTCGGATCTGCCTGTATGTCTTAAAAAATCCTTGGTGACCAGCAAGCGGAATGTCATGAAATGTCAATAGAATCTTCTTCTTAAGCTTAGAATCAGTCACCAGAAAGATTCTCCCCTTATAGTATATCAACCCCTCAATCACCTTGTACCTTTCATCATGAAAAGTACCCTCAATAATGCTGGTTGCAAACTGATTTTTGGCATAATCAGCAAGCAACATGTCCCTCCAATCCGCAGTAAGCTCACACAATGAGCTAAGATGGGGTCTCCTTGACAAAGCATCGGCCACAACATTATTTTTCCCTTTGACATATTCAATGTCAAAGTCGTAAGCTTGAAGCTTACTCACCCACTTTTGTTGCCTCTCGTTCAGGTCCTTCTGATGCATGAAGTGTTTGAGGCTATTGTGATCAGTCTTGACCAGGAACTTGTTTCCCACCAAGTACTGCCTGAACTTGGCTATTGCATGCATAATGGCAAGCATTTCCTTGTCATAGATAGAGTATGTTCTTTCAACTCCCCTCAGTTTTCTGCTTTCAAATAAAATAGGATGTTTGTCTTGCATCAAGACAGCCCCAATTCCTTCACCGGATGCATCACATTGTAGCTCGAATGGCTTGGAGAAATCCGGAATAGCCAGAATCGGACACGAGCTCATGATCTTCTTAAACTTGTCAAAAACAGTTTGAGCCTTTTTGGACCAACAGAAAGCCCCCTTTTTGGTGAGATCAGTAAGAGGAGCAGCATTCTGTGAGTAACCTTTTACAAATGTCCGATAAAAACCACAAAGACCCAAAAAACCTTTCAACTGAGTCAAGTTTTCAGAAGGTGGCCAATCAACTACTGCCTTGATCTTTTATGGATCCACCTTCACTCCCTCAGCATTGATTATGTGGCCAAGGTACAGTAACTCCTCCATTCCAAATTCACATTTGGATGCTTTTGCGAACAAACTCTCAGATTCCAGGATGCTAAGCACTTCCTCCAAGTGCTTGAGATGATCTTCCCAAGTCTTGCTGTAAATCAAAATGTCATCGAAAAATATCAACACAAACCTCCTTAACTGATTTTGAAAAACTTTGTTCATGCAAGACTGGAAGGTAGCAGGAGCGTTAGTCAACCCAAATGGCATGACTAGAAACTCGAAATGGCCATAGTGACATCTGAAAGCTGTCTTCTCAACATCGGATCCTCTCATTCGAATCTGATGGTAACCCGATCTCAAATCGATCTTCGAGAAGAACTTGGCCCCATGTAGCTCGTCAATGAGCTCATCTATCCTTGGAATGGGGTATCGGTTTTTAATTGTGCTTTGATTCAAAGCACGATAGTCCACACACATGCGCATGGTACCATCCTTCTTCTTCACAAGAACCACTACGGAAGCAAAGGGGGTCTTGCTTGGGCGAATGAAACCCATCTCCAAGAGTTCTTGAATGTTCTTCTCAATCTCATCCTTTTGCCTCTTGGGGTACCGATATGGAGTTGTAATCACGGGTTTAGCTCCTTCCTTGAGCTCTATGATATGTTCCGAACCCCGTTCAGGTGGAGGTCCAGGAGGCAAATCAGCAAAGACTTTGCTCTTCTTTGTGAGTAGAGACTGAACATCAGGAGGATAGTCTCTTTTAGTCTCAACCGGACTATCAGGAAGGATCATGCATTCTGCAACCCACTCAGCTTGATCGTGACGGATCAGCCTTGCCATTCTTTTGAATGACACAACCTGAGGGCCCCCATTGGACATTCCTCTTAGTACTATTCTCTTCCCATCGGATTGAAACTTGAGCTCCATAGTTTGCAGATTCAAGGAGATCTCCCCAAGTGAACGCAGCCATTGAATGCCTAGAACGACATCTGTATCTCCAATGTGAACTACATAGAAGTCATCCTTGACTTCGTAGTTTCCCAATTGCATGGTCATGTTCGAGATTTTCTTGGTGCATGAAATGTGGAACCCATCGGCAACCATGACCTTGAAGCCTTCAAACTCCTCTGTTTGCAGCCCCTTCTTTGCCACCACAACTTCATCAATGAAGTTATGTGTTGCTCCAGTGTCGATCAAAGCAACGATTCGCTGCCCTTTGATCATCCCTCGAACCTTGAAGGATTCGTTTCTTTGGAAGCTCGAAAGTTGAGTCAAGACTCCTCCACTTTCCTTCTCATTTTCGGACTCTTCTGGAGCTCTTTCTACTTCACTTTCTTCAAAATCAGATTGCTGGTCGGAAAAATCAGAACTACTTTCACCAGCAGAATAGTACTCAATCTGATTAAATTTAACTCCCTTAGGGCAAACATGATCTTGAGACCATTTTTCCCTACATCGGAAACACAACCCCTTTCTTCTGAGTTCGTTCAGGGTCTCCGGATCCAATCTTGTGACATGGGGATTATGATGTTTGAACTCCTTATGTTGAGGTCTCAAAGGAGGTCTATGCTGAGGTCTTTTCCCTTTATCCCTTTTCTGAAAGGGGGAATTGGATTGAAACTTTGCCTTAGGAGCAGCCCACTCCATGTTTCTTGCCTTCTTCATGGCCTCCTGTAGGGTTGGTGGATCAAAGGCTTTAATCCAACCTTTGAGTGGTTCCGTTAAACTGTAATGTCCCCTTCTCATCAGTGATCAGCATTGGCATTCTTCAGTCTATTCTGGAACCCGTAGACTGGAATGAGGTGGAAATTAGGGTTTCATGGGCTTGGCTTTTGTAGCATTTCATTTTATTTACTATTTTTAGTAAATGATAGTTGTGGCAGTATGCAGTTGGTTGTCTTCAGTCATCACTTCAGTTGAGCATGTTATTGGTTGTTTCAATATCTTCCTCTCAAGCCTTAATTGTTGAAATTTACTAAGTATTGGCATAAGTGTTATATTTTTCAATTGACCACCCCTTGGCCTAAGGATACAACTTGCAAGTTGTTTTAAAAAGGGGACTTGAAGGGTACGCCTTGTCATAAGGTGATATTAATATTTTATATTTTTGAATTTATGCTTGGAGGAAAGTGGACGCCACTTTATGAGGAATATATTTTTATGAAATTTGAAAATAAGGAGAATTCAAATAGTTGTCTTTTGGCGTACCATTGAGGAAGTTGAAGAGTTTCTCAATTCTTATAAAATGAAGACATGACTCCAGCATTTGATATCCATCAATTACCTTACTGTTATGCTGTCAAAATGACTATGGACATTTTGCTATTGCTTCGAGGATGCTACCTCCTAGCCCATTCCCAATTTCGTGTTTGAAATACAACACCTAGTTGGAACATTGCTGCTTCTCACATCAGACTAGCAGATTGAGCAATAAAGGTTGAGAATTTTGGTGAATTCTACAGTTTTGAAGTTCCTGGTTTTGCTACAGCTGAAGCTGTTTTCTGTTCATATCTTGCTGAGTGATTTTTATTTAGTTCTGGGTGTTTGAGCAATCTAATTGTTGACTGGAGGCGCCAACTTCCACCAAAAATCAGATTTTATTTTGAAGTTGTTGATTTTATATTGCAAAGTCGATTTTCTCAAGGGGCCGTACCATTTAGAGCTGCATTGGAATTCGTGCCAAATAAATTAAGGACTTTGGTTGCTGTTTCTGGATTCTAACTTGGGCGCCAGACTTGTACGGTGCATTTGCAACTCGTTTCACGTCATTCGGAGAAGAATTGAGTGAGTTATGAAGATTTCATTGATTCTCATAGTTGCAGATTGATATTTCCAGTTTCACAGTTTTGTATCAGATTGTAGTAGTTCTGATTTCTGATTTATTATCTGCTGTTAGAAAGTTCTACAAACATTGAAAAACATCTATCCATCTTGTGTTTGAAGATTATTGTAATTTCTAAGTAATTTTGCAGCTTATTATTCATTTGTACAAACTGCAAACAGTAGTACTGTTCCAGTTTTTAATTGCTGCAATTTCTTTCTGTATCTTCTCACATAAGTCCCCTGGATGGTTTACCGCCAGTGTGGTTAATTTTATTGTAATAACTTATACCCACTCATAGTGGTGAATCCCCACAGTTCTGTGGATGCCCGCCGCAGCGGATGAATTGCTTTCATTTGTAATCTTTTCCCCCCACTGTTTGGTGGTAGCGTGGAATTGTTTCTCATGGCTGGTTATCCGCCTGATAGTTCTTAATTTCAATTTCTAGACTCCGTCATATGTTAGCACCTCGCCCTCAGTGGGATCTTGAGTGCACATTCTTGACGTTGAGTAGTTCAGTTTCTTCAGTTCAAGTTCAGTATCTTCCATTCAAGTTCAGATTTTGATTTGAGGCTAACGCTAATCCAATCATCTATTGCTGGTTATTTTGTGTTATTCCTTCAAAAAAATTGGTTAGCATATTTCAGTGGTATCAGAGCAGAAGACCCTGCCATCCTGTGGCAGATTGCAGTAGTTAACTGATGAGTGAAAAAGACACTAGGCCATACACCAGAAGTCAGGCCAGAAATCAGCATCAGTTTCCGCCCGTTCCAGAGGCAGATACCTTCTCAGAAGCTCTAAGAGACCTTGGTAAAACAGTGGAAGGTTCAGATAATTCAGTGGAAGTGGTTGATCACACAACTGTAATAATGTCAGATTCAGTAAGAAGAGATAATGAAGAGAGGGATAGAGTGGAGAAGAAGTTTGACGGGATGATAGACATGATGTCCCGTTTATTATCCAAGTTGGATCAGCAAGCAGCTCAGAGTATTATTCAGCCCCAAAATAACTCAGCTGGAGAAAGTAGTGGAGTAAATGGAAATAATAATAGTGGCAGTCCTGAGGTGAATACTAGAGACAGAATTGTAGGTCAGCATACTACAATTCATAGTGGGTCATCCTCTAGACCCCTCTTTCCCGTTTTCACACCAAGGGAAGAGCAACAACCAGTTGAGGCTACTCCAAACTTTGCTGATGATGCTCGTCAAGCTTATATGGAGTATGTTTCTTTACCTCTTGACTTGAGAGGAGCATGGACCTTTGATCAATTCATGAATCAAAGGAGTCGGAGAAATGGTGGTAGGAATGATCAACGTCCTCCTGCAGGCCCTAGAAATGATTTTTACCAAGCATTGGGAAAGATCACTATGGAACATTTTGATGGTAGTAACAAGTGTACAGCCAGGTCATGGGTGCAAAAGTTAGACAACTACCTCTCTCTTAGACCTATGCCGGAAGAAGATGCTATCAAATTTGCTACCTTGCATTTAGATGGCATAGCTCATGAATGGTGGACTCACGGTTTGGTCACTCTTGGCCATAACCTTATTCGCACATATGGAGAGTTTACCAATAAGCTGATTGAGAGATTTGACACCAAAGATCCGGAATTGAAATTTAGAGAATTGGCACAGTTGAAACAGCAAGGATCTTTAGAAAGTTATGTGGCTGATTTTCAAAGGTTGTCAGTAATGGTGCCAAACATTACTGAAAGAAGATTTGTAGTACTTTTTGCTGAAGGTTTAATGGAGCCTTTGAAGGGTTGGGTCAAAGCATTTGATCCTCCAACACTAGATGAAGCTATCAAGAAAGCTAGGAGCATGGAGTTGGCAGCCCCAAGGCCTAAATTTCACTCAAAACCATTCAGCCATAAGAAGGATAAAAAGTTTTCTTTAAATCTGCCCAAGAAGTTTCCACCAAGGCTGTCCGAAGAGCTCAAAGAACAGCTTAGAAAGGATGGAGTTTGCTTCACTTGTCGTGAGCCTTGGGTGAAAGGCCACCGTTGCTATGGAAGAGGCAAAGTAGTTCAAAATGGAGGGCTATTCTGATTATGGATCAGAATCTGATTCGTCTGATCAACAATACGAATCAGCAAGTAGTGAAGGTGAAGAAGTTCAAGAAGACAAGTCCGAAGAGGTTGGAGATGGTAGTGCTTTTGCGCAACTATCTAGTTTTCAAAAGAATGAATCTTTTAAAATTCATGGAGTTGTAAATTCACAAAGGATAGTTGCTCTAATTGATACCGGAGCAACTCACAATTTTATTGATGAAGGGCTAGTTGCTAGAAAGGGTTTGAAGACTGAAGATTTTGATGGTTTCAAAGTAATGGTTGCTGATGGTTTCACTATATCTTGCACAAGGAGAATTCCTAACCTATCTTTGCAATTAGGGAATCATGAAATTAAGGATGATTTTTATGTGGTGGGTATAGGAGACACTGATGTTGTGTTGGGCATACAATGGCTGCGATCTCTTGGTGAGATCACTTTGAATTTGCAAACCATGGAGCTGAAATTTCAGTCAAATGGAAGGAAGGTTGTTTTAAGAGGGATGTCAAATGGAGGCCCTCGAATTGTTTCTTTGAAAAGGATGGAAAGGCTGATCCGCCATGATCAGGTTGAATGGGCTGCTGAATGTATGGTTTTACCAGCTGATCCGGTTGAGGAAAAAAGGCAATATCATCCTGATATTCAAGCCTTACTTTCAAAGAAAAGCAAAGTCTTTGGAAGCTTACCTCCTGGAAGACCTCCTGAAAGAGGTTCTGAGCATGTGATTGAGTTAGAAGAGGGAGCAAAACCAGTTATTACTACACCTTACCGCTATCCAAAGAGGCAGAAAGATGAAATTGAAAAAGCCATCAAGGAGCTGTTGGAAAGTGGTTTTATTAGACCAAGCAAGAGTCCATTTGCTTCAGCAGTAGTGCTGGTCAAAAAGAAAGATGGTACAATGCGTATGTGTGTTGACTATCGCGCATTAAATCAGAAAACCATCAAGAATAGATATCCTATCCCTAGGATTGATGAGCTTATTGATGAGCTCCATGGGGCAATGTTCTTCTCAAAGATTGATCTTCGTTCGGGCTATCACCAAATCAGAATGAGGGAGGAGGATATTGAAAAGACAGCGTTTAGATGCCACTTTGGGCACTTTGAATTCCTTGTCATGCCTTTTGGTTTGACAAACGCACCAGCCACATTCCAATCTTGTATGAACAAGATTTTTAGACAGCAGTTGAGGAAGTTTGTGCTCATCTTCTTCGACGATATTCTCATATTTAGTAAGTCATGGGAAGAGCACCTTAAGCATTTGGAAGAAGTGCTTAACATTTTAGAGGCGGAATGTTTATTCGCCAAAGAGTCAAAGTGTGTGTTTGGGATGGATGAACTTTTATACCTTGGCCACATTATCAGCTCAAAGGGTGTGAAAGTGGATCCAGAAAAGATAAGGGCCATTCTTGATTGGCCAACTCCAAAGACTATTTCTCATTTGAGAGGGTTTTTAGGGTTATGTGGATTTTATAGAAGATTTGTAAAAGGTTATTCTCATCAAGCAGCACCTTTGACGGATCTTACAAAGAAAGGAGCTTTTCTTTGGACTAAGCAAGCACAAAAGGTTTTTGATAAGTTTAAACAAATCATGAGTTCGTGTCCTGTGTTGGCACTTCCGGATTTTTCAAAACCTTTTGAATTACAATGTGATGCTTCAGGAGAAGGAGTTGGAGCTGTCCTAATGCAAGACAAACACCCTATTGTCTTCGAGAGCAGAAAGTTGAGAGGGGCAGAAAAAACTTACTCTATTTATGACAAAGAGATGCTTGCCATCATGCATGCTTTGTCTAAATTCCGTCAATATTTGGTGGGAAGTAAATTTGTTGTTAAGACTGATCACAACAGTCTTAAACATTTTATGCGCCAAAAGGAATTGAATGAAAGGCAGCAAAAATGGGTAAGTAAACTCCAAGCATATGACTTTGACATTGAATATGTCAAAGGAAAAAATAATATAGTTGCTGATGCTCTTTCTAGAAGACCTCATTTGCAGTCAATTTGTGAGTTATCAGCTGATTGGAAAGAATTAATTGCTGCTGATTATGTTAAAAATCAGTTTGCAACCAGCTTGTTAGAAGGTCATTTGGGTGATGAAAGGTATAAGTTGGTTGATGGATTAATTTATTACAAAGATAGAATCTTTTTAGTGCAAGAATCTAAGCTTAAGAAAAAGATTCTACAATCTTTTCATGATGTTCCCCTTGCTGGTCATCAAGGGATTTTCAAGACCTATAAGCAGATTCGTGAAAGATTCACTTGGAAAGGTTTGAAAGATGAAGTCTTGAATTATATTAGGGAGTGTCCTATTTGTCAAAGGAATAAAAATGAACACTCTTTTCCTGCTGGTCTGCTTCAGCCCTTACCTATTCCAAATCAGAAGTGGGAGAGTATTGCCATGGACTTTATCACAGGGTTGCCCAAGGTGCAAGG
The DNA here is from genome assembly GCA_007258455.2 of Sequoia sempervirens. Lineage (NCBI taxonomy): Eukaryota > Viridiplantae > Streptophyta > Pinopsida > Cupressales > Cupressaceae > Sequoia > Sequoia sempervirens. Next base: position 456,102 of record VDFB02255508.1, on the reverse strand, counting down.
ACGTGATTGTATATTTGTTGTGGTTGATAGACTAACAAAATTTGCTCATTTCTTTGCTGTTACCACTTCATTTACAGCAGCTCAAGTGGCTGAGTTGTTTTTTAGAGAGGTGTTTCGTTTGCATGGGTTGCCTAGAACAATTGTCAGTGATAGGGACAGCAAGTTCCTAAGTGTTTTTTGGCAGGAGATCTTCAGATTGAGTGGGACAGTGCTTACTCCAAGCACAAGTTATCACCCACAAACCGATGGGCAGTCAGAAATTGTTAACAAGTGGTTAGAGGGCTACTTAAGGAACTATGTGTCAGGACAGCAGCGAGCTTGGATTAAATGGCTTCATTTAGGAGAGTATTGTTATAACTCTTCTTATCACATGTCAATTAAGATGTCTCCTTTTAAGGCTCTTTATGGTTATGAGGCTACTAACTTTGTTGATCTAGTGTTTGGTGATAGTAGAGCCCCACAAGCATTGGATATGTTACAACAAAGCCAAGACATCTTGAAAACTCTTAAGGAAAATCTGCAACAAGCTCAAAATCAGCAGAAGTTATACGCTGATCAGCAGCGTGTGGAAAGGTCTTTTGAAGTTGGGGACATGGTCTATTTGAGGCTTCAGCCATATAGACAATCTTCTCTCAAGAAGAGTGGTGCAGAAAAGTTGAAGCCACGCTTTTATGGTCCTTTCAAAATCACCAAAAGGATTGGTGAAGTTGCTTATGAGTTGGAACTTCCAGCTGAAAGCAAAATACATAATGTTTTTCATGTGTCTCGCCTCAAGAAGGCAATTGGACACAATGTGGTGGCTACATCAGAATTACCTCCATTGGATGAGGAAGGTCATTTAGTGTTGATTCCAGAAGAGATCCTTGACACTAGAGAACGTTCTTTGAGAAGAAGGACAATCAAAGAATATTTGGTTAGATGGAGGAATTTGCCTATTGAAGATGCTACGTGGGAAGGTGAACAGATTTTGTTGCATCCATCTTTGCAGTTGCTTGGGGACAAGCAATTTCGAGGAGGGCGGACTGTAATGTCCCCTTCTCATCAGTGATCAGCATTGGCATTCTTCAGTCTATTCCGGAACCCGTAGACTGGAATGAGGTGGAAATTAGGGTTTCATGGGCTTGGCTTTTGTAGCATTTCATTTTATTTACTATTTTTAGTAAATGATAGTTGTGGCAGTATGCAGTTGGTTGTCTTCAGTCATCACTTCAGTTGAGCATGTTATTGGTTGTTTCAATATCTTCCTCTCAAGCCTTAATTGTTGAAATTTACTAAGTATTGGCATAAGTGTTATATTTTTCAATTGACCACCCCTTGGCCTAAGGATACAACTTGCAAGTTGTTTTAAAAAGGGGACTTGAAGGGTACGCCTTGTCATAAGGTGATATTAATATTTTATATTTTTGAATTTATGCTTGGAGGAAAGTGGACGCCACTTTATGAGGAATATATTTTTATGAAATTTGAAAATAAGGAGAATTCAAATAGTTGTCTTTTGGCGTACCATTGAGGAAGTTGAAGAGTTTCTCAATTCTTATAAAATGAAGACATGACTCCAGCATTTGATATCCATCAACTACCTTACTGTTATGCTGTCAAAATGACTATGGACATTTTGCTATTGCTTCGAGGATGCTACCTCCTAGCCCATTCCCAATTTCGTGTTTGAAATACAACACCTAGTTGGAACATTGCTGCTTCTCACATCAGACTAGCAGATTGAGCAATAAAGGTTGAGAATTTTGGTGAATTCTACAGTTTTGAAGTTCCTGGTTTTGCTACAGCTGAAGCTGTTTTCTGTTCATATCTTGCTGAGTGATTTTTATTTAGTTCTGGGTGTTTGAGCAATCTAATTGTTGACTGGAGGCGCCAACTTCCACCAAAAATCAGATTTTATTTTGAAGTTGTTGATTTTATATTGCAAAGTCGATTTTCTCAAGGGGCCGTACCATTTAGAGCTGCATTGGAATTCGTGCCAAATAAATTAAGGACTTTGGTTGCTGTTTCTGGATTCTAACTTGGGCGCCAGACTTGTATGGTGCATTTGCAACTCGTTTCACGTCATTCGGAGAAGAATTGAGTGAGTTATGAAGATTTCATTGATTCTCATAGTTGCAGATTGATATTTCCAGTTTCACAGTTTTGTATCAGATTGTAGTAGTTCTGATTTCTGATTTATTATCTGCTGTTAGAAAGTTCTACAAACATTGAAAAACATCTATCCATCTTGTGTTTGAAGATCATTGTAATTTCTAAGTAATTTTGCAGCTTATTATTCATTTGTACAAACTGCAAACAGTAGTACTGTTCCAGTTTTTAATTGCTGCAATTTCTTTCTGTATCTTCTCACATAAGTCCCCTGGATGGTTTACCGCCAGTGTGGTTAATTTTATTGTAATAACTTATACCCACTCATAGTGGTGAATCCCCACAGTTCTGTGGATGCCCGCCGCAGCGGATGAATTGCTTTCATTTGTAATCTTTTCCCCCCACTGTTTGGTGGTAGCGTGGAATTGTTTCTCATGGCTGGTTATCCGCCTGATAGTTCTTAATTTCAATTTCTAGACTCCGTCATATGTTAGCACCTCGCCCTCAGTGGGATCTTGAGTGCACATTCTTGACGTTGAGTAGTTCTTCTATTCAAATTCAGTTTCTTCAGTTCAAGTTCAGTATCTTCCATTCATGTTCAGATTTTGATTTGAGGCTAACGCTAATCCAATCATCTATTGCTAGTTATTTTGTGTTATTCCTTCAAAAAAATTGGTTAGCATATTTCATAAACCTTCGCTGAAAAGGATCACCAATCTCCTCTCCATGATTCCAGTGACCATGACTGAGAGTCTCTGGAATTCAGCTATGTAGGCATCAACTGTGCCATACTGCCTCAACTGTGCAAGTTCTCTGAAATGTATTTCAGGGTCCTTTTTCTCAAACCTCTCGATGAGCCTAGTGGTGAACTCATCATAAGTTGTGATTGACCGATGACCCAAAGTAACTAGGCCATGGTACCACCACTCGTGCGCCACCCCATCAAGGTGTAGCGTAGCGAACTTGATCGCCTCTTCTTCTGCCATGGGTCTGAGAGCTAGATAGTTATCCAGCTTCTGTATCCAAGCTCGAGCTGAACTGTTATCACTCCCGTCAAAGTGTGGAAGTGTAACCTTGTTGACAGCTTGGTACAAGTCTCCTTGAGTTGATGGTCTTCTTTGATCATAATGTCTCCCTTGTCCTTTATTTTTCCTTTTATGATCCATAAAGTCATTGTAGGACATATCCATCTTGATGTCGCCAGGGAGAGAATCATACTCTGCACGGCCAAGTCTCAACTGCTCCACGAATGAAGCATTCTCTTCAGGATCTGGCTGAGTGTTAACAGGTGCCAAGAAGGTGGGTTTGAATGGCCTGGCTGAGACATAAGTGTTGTTTGAAGTATGCTGAGCAGCATGTCCATCATGCTGGTTGGAAGCACTGTGCTCTCCTCTATGCCTAGTGTTGTTCTGTGGAATGGTGTTTTGGCCCACTTTCCCCATCATGAGTGAAACCATATCCATTAAGGCATCCATCTTCCTTTCAAATCTCTGTCCCGGACTGATGGATCTCTCTCTGCCCTTTCCACTATCATCTCTGTTGCTGGTAACCCTCTCGTTACCCCCAACTGATCTCTCACCTTCTGCCATGTCTGTTTCCTGAGAAGACTCCCAATGAGCCCTCAAAACCTCTGAAGCTGTCTGACCTTCTGGAGCCTGATAGGGCTGGAACTGTTTTCCAACCTTCTTGTCTTCCCTTGCAATGTACCTCTTTTCTCTGTCACTCATAGACAGTTTGTTCACAGGATGGCAAGATCTTGGCTCTGATACCACTGAAATATTTTGAGCCAATTTTTTTCGTTTTTTCAAATTACAAATTACAAAGCAAAGCACCCGTTAAGGTTAGCAGTTAAACCAAAACGTTGCTGAAGCAACTCTAACCAGAATGTACACCAGGATCCCGATGCGGGCAAGGTGTGAGCATTGGTCAGAGGATCTTAATCAAAATGCGGATGCAGGAACTCTAACCAAGAATGGCGTCGATGATGGCGAGCATATGGTCAGAGGGTCTTCTATGCTAAGTACTGAAAGGGAACTCTACACCAAGTATGTGCTACCCAATCCAGTATGGAGTTGAGGCGACCATATGGCGGAGTATTACAAATTACAATGCTTGAAGTAAATAACTGAAATGTTGAAAGTACTCAACACCCAAAATGTGCTTTCTGACCCGAGGTGGGAAAGTAGCTACCATAGGGCGGAGGTAAAGGAAATACTATTGCAATTACTGAACGGAAAACTGAGCATTACAAATTATGATAAGCAAGATAACCAATACTGTCAGTACTACTGCCAGCTTAATAACTTGCTCTCAATGTGAATCGATAGATAAATAAAGCTGCAACAATATATAGGAATTTCCTTTACTGAATGAATGAAGCTTAGATCTGAAAAGGCACTAAACAGACCAACCTCAAATTCTGGTTTTTGACAGTCCAGATTTCCTTGTGCACGAACAGCAGCCCTGTACTTCACAAATCCACTCACAACTTGCTCAAAACTTCATCAAATCTCATGAGACGAAATGCCTAATGATCCTAGTATGATGGCGATCCAATTAGAACACTGAAAGCTGATCAAAACCCTCCATTTAATTTATGCACGGAAAACAAGGCAGATCTGAAACAGTATGGCCCAGCAAGAGGGCGACTTTGCATTTAAAAATTGAAGACTCTTCTAAAAATTCTATAACTTAGGACAAAGGGGCGCCTAGCCAAGACAGAAAGAATGAAGCAATACCCAGAACAGTCTTTTTGATATTTTTTGATTTATGAATTAAAACTCAAATCTGCTGTAGCTAAAATGCAATATCTGGAAACCTCTAATATGCAAAAATCAGAAACTAACTAGACACAATGCTGATTACAATGCACAAATCCCAATGAACTCACAAACTATACTAAATCACCACTAGTTGTGTTGCAAGCAAGAAGCAATGCCCGAGCTAGGAGGCCTTCGTTCCTCGAAGCAATTCCAGAGCCAAACCGGCGGCATAACAATACTGTAGACCAAAGATGATGCCAATGAAGACCAAGACTCCCTTTTATAATTTTTGGTTGACTCTTCTCGAAACCCTATCCTTCTCTTTTGAGTCAAACCCTAATCCCTCCACAGGTGGCGTCCCACTTTTCCAAGCAACTTTGTCTTTTAATATCATTTTAATCCTTCCTTGAAAATGGCGTCCACTTTAAGCTTATATTAAACTTCATAAAAGATATAATTAATTCTCTTTAATGAAGCGCCACCCTTAAAGAACATCTTTTAAAAAGACTTAAAGTGAAGAAGCTAGGCTAAGGGGGTCAACGTTAAAATATAACATTAAAACGTGACTTTAATTAAATAACTCAACTTATCTCTCCAATTGTGCCCCGAAGCCATAAATGAACAAGCCAATTGATCAAATTGAAGTAGGAAGTCAACCATGCCGATCCCAACTGTAAAACTGCCAGAAATAGAATTTACTAAAAATAGTAAATTCCTGAAGGTGCTCAGAATGTGAAGAAGAACATACCGTTGCGAAGCTCTCTAAAAACCCAGAAAGAATCCGCTATTGAAACAATCAACTCCGAGCCAGAACATGCTTCAAAATAGGAAGCCCTAATTTTACCTTCCGACTAGCCTACGGGTCTCCGGAATAGGCCAACTGTAGAAACCCTTGTTTCCCCGTTTCCTGAATCTGACTGATTTTTTTGTGTTTTGCGTTTTTTGATTGTTTTTGGGGTTTTTGTGCAATAAATGAAAATTGCGATTTTGCGAGGATTGAATAATAAATTCAAATAAAATCAAGTAGTTGCTAACTGAAGCTAATAGCTAATAGAATGGGTAACCAGTATGTTTTATTGTGCTTTCCAAATCATTACAATGCTGGATCTTGACATGCATATAAAGAAACAATAGATTTGCAATATTTCAAAGAACCTGATTGCAGCCGCTCTAGGAAAGAATGAGATCAGTACGGCTATATGAATGTGTGTTCTCCCTCCGTCAGAAGTTGCCAAAAGATTCCAGATGCCTAGGCGCCTTCCACTGTGAAGATGAATGATCAAAAGAATAGGCAATTTTCTCTGTTGAGGAAGTACGGCTTTAGTGAAGGTACGGCCCTGCTGTACAAAGTACGGCTGACAGCAGCAAACAATTAAATAAGGGTACGGCTCCCTCAGGTGTCTCCTGTCTGGCAATCTCAATAGACTCCTGATACCCTAGCGCCACCAAAGATGCAAACTGGAAACCAAAAGGATAGGCGTTTTCTCCAAGATCACAAACTCGCCCTTTTAATGACAGTACTGCCAGGTACAGGTCTGGTACGGCTTGGTACACAGCAGCAAAGAATAAAATATACGGCTCTTGTGATAATCTCCAGATCCAAGAGAAATAGGCGCCTACTGTTGCAGACTCTTCTGGATAAAAGAAACTTCTCTGAAACCCTGAAGATTAAATAACTCTGAAGCTCTGTAATTTCTTCTGAATGAAGAAATCTCTCAACTGGCAATAAATCAGGTGATATTTCACACCCTCTGAACTGCTTTCACTGGAGATGGCGCGTTTCGCAATGCTTCGAGACTGAAACCCTAAAGCTTCTGTGCTCAGACCAAACTTGATCAATTTTCAATAATTCAATATGCATAATGGCTCGAATCCCAAGGCAAATGCACTATAACCCTCAAAAGTGCGAATTCCTTAAAGATAGGGAATCATTAAAATTCGAACTTTTAATTCTTTTAATATTTCAATAGTCTTCAGCGTAATTTTTGATTAAAAATATAATTGCCAATTGGCCCCTTCTGATGATGGCGACCCCCTCAACAGAAATCACTTAAGTTATAATTAAATATTATAACTTTATATTATAATCTCCAATTAATTAATATTTAATTAATTTAATTAAATATTAATATCTCTCTCATTAATCATCCGATGCCTGATTCGTCTGAAGCTGTCGACTGATGAAGTGATTCTGAATGCTATCCATCCATACTGCTAAAAATAGCAGGGGTCCCACGCTGACTGCCAATAACTGCTAAAAATAGCAACTTATGCCAGAAGTGTCTGAACGAGCCCGAACGAAAGCCAATTGATCAAAAATTGACAATCTGAAGCTGAGCCAAGCTCCAATAAGACCCTTTATCCATCATATCAGCCTACGAGGGTCGCATAATAGGCTAATTCTTACGAACTCTGATGCTCGCAAAATTGGGGACATTACACCAACGGTCACTGGAAAGATCAGGCTTGAGACGGGGACATTACAGCTAACTAAAGCAAGAATTCACCATCATAATTGCATGAAACCCAAGTGGCATAACAATTCATCACAATAGTAAATACTCATGAACAGATACAGAACGAGTAATATTACAGACAAGGTAGGCACAGCATATATTTCTCTCTCGTGCAAAAGTTCTTGAATAGATACAATAATAGCAATACTACAGGCAAGGTGGGCACAACATGTATGCTATCATGCAAAAGTTATGTACAAATGAGCAAAAGCTCTTATTTATAGACATCAAAAGGTGTAGGGAACCCTAAAATCACCTTGAGTCAATTACAGTCTTGCAATGCATGCAAGATTTATTGCTAAACCCTAATAAAGCAAACTATACAGTTAATTGGAAAGCTACCATCAGTTAACCGATACATCTAATCTAAATGGACAATGTGCAAGCATGCACGTCCTTATTGAAAGCAAGTTAACTGGAACACTACCATCAGTTAACGTAAAACCTAAATACAACTCCAAGTGAATAAAGCTGATCTCAGAATAGACATGCATGAGATGAGACAGCAAGTTAACTTGAAAAGATAACACCAAGTTTAACTCCTGTTTTTAATGTCTATTCTGAGAGGTGGGAACTGAAGTCTATTGGCTGTGATCTCGAACAATCAATCCCTCAGCAACTTGAGCAATCTTGGCAATCTTTGCACACTCAAACTAGCATTTCACTGACTTATAACTTTGTCGGCTCTGTAACTGAAGTGATGTCCACTATCTCTTTTGCAACTTGATGTCTCTGATGCTTTTCTTTAATGAGAGAGTGTTGCATGACGAAACTGCGAGGTTTGACTGCGCACACTCTGGTTGTGAGAAATGCAAATGAACTTGCTGCACACGCAAAATTTCAACGGTATCAACCCTCTAAACTGGCTTTGGAAGACAATCGGCCATACGAGGCATGCAACCATATGGATTTGAGTAACTACGCCTATCAACGCTCTGAATGCACTTGATACAAATCATTCTCAACTTTTCTGATGAAATTGTGAATTAAGACCGATTTGGTCTTGAATTCAGTCTACGTGAACTGCACTCTGAAAAACTCGCCTGTTGACTGTGAACACGACAATATTCTGACAACTTTTCTAGAAAACTAAAAATAGCCTATCGAAGAGCAATTTTCACGAAAAATTCTGAGATATGGGTTTTGTCCAGAACTGATGCTCTGGAGTAAATTTTCCTAAAAAGTTCTAGCACATGGGTTTCTCAAGGAAGCTATTTTGAATAGACCCAGATGATTTGTTTTGCCAAAATTTTCCAATTCTTCAAACATGCGAAAGAATTTAAGATGAGAAATAGAAGAATTTGAGAAGAAGAAAGACGTTTTTTGATGTTTTCCTCTACCAAAATCACCACTTTGCCTTGAAATTCGCTGATAATTTTGACTTGTACCTACAAAGAAAGTGTTTTGGTGTCTTCGCCAATGATTGCTGATGAGAAATTCGCCCAACTCTGAAAGAAATTCGCTTTTGCTTTGAAGAATTACGAATTTGCTCAAGCTGTGTGAATGAAATATGATGGCATGCTTGAATTAAATAAAGAGAATTCGCACCATGTTGTTTACTGCAAGATTTAAAACCTCGACCAAAATAGAAGGCTTCTGATTGGACCCCTCCAGTTACACTGACACTATCTTGAAGTTCGAAACTTAAATAATAAAATATTCATTATGCAATAGCACAAAGAGGCGCCAACTTTAGAAAATTGCCATTTAATGCTTAAATATGCAAAAATAAATATTAAATATTATTTAAAATCAGTTGACAAACCAAGTAAAGCACTTGGATTCACCGGCGAACTTCACTGATTTTAAAAAGTCCTTATTTGACTTCATAGGCGTCCATTTGCTCAAGATATCACGTTTTTTACTAACTTCCTACTTTGTAGCTGACTACAAAGTTACAACTGGCCATCTTCGACACTAATTCCTGGGTGACCAGATGATGCTGAGACTGAACAGGTGTATTTATTGTGAAGCCTTCAGAGCAAGGAAGAAATGTCTTCTGGGAGTCATCACTGCAAAATCCATCATTTAACACCTCAAAAAAAAAGGCGCCCATGATTAAATTGATCTTCAAGTACCAGACTTAAACCATTTCTCAAAATTGCCATCTGACGCTTCAAACGGCTGCTGACAACGAACGGTGAGCCTTGCTGACAAGCAACCACGCACACTGCATAACTAGGAGTATTCCGCATCCAACGAATATATGCAAGGCATCTGAAAGCTGCATTAAGGACCCTTAAAGTAAAAGTGCCCCTAGCTTGAAAAGGCACGAACACCATTTTGACGAAAGTGCAACTCTCAACCAGATGCCCTACTTTGACCTCTGATATCTGGAGCTGGGATGGCCTGATTCGAACACTGTCTGTCTCTCTGCATAGCTAGGAGCATTGAGAAGAGATGTCTCTGGAGGTGATGAAGCAAGAAAACTGCTTCTAAGACCTCGAAAAGAAAGGCGCCTTTCCCAAGATGGAATAGACGACTAGACTTGGCCATTTTCTGAGCTGTCTTTGTTTTTCAGTATTTCACCAAAGACTTCACACGTACGAGCATTTGCGAAATCCCGAAGGCTGACAGCTGGGCTCGTCGGATAGCTTGAGTAATTACGCTCAAGTCCTGTGAAGACTTCGAACGTCAATAACCTTATCTGACAGGCCTAAAGGCTAAGCGCCCCTGGCCTATAGAAATATAGTGAATGCTTTATGCCAGTCCGCCCGTTAAATTACGTGCCTGGTAGAATCTCTGCTACGATCTCTTAGAATATCGGATTAATAGGCAAGTTGGTGCATCGCGAAGCTTGACTAGAGTAGTACAGATGTCAAGAAGACCTCGTCTGCAAACTCAACCATCTCAAAGGTCATTTTGAAGGGCACCTCTGAGCTACAGGGGCGCAATTTTGCTATTTGTTGGTTGAAAATTTTGTATACCTTGAGGATATGCAAAATTGTGGTTTCAGCCACAGTGTGTGAGATAAACTCTCCTATTTTCAAAGGGAAGGCTCCCCCTTTTCTGTCTATTTTAACAATTCAGAAATACACTCTAACTATAAATCTATTCTAAATCTGGGTGAAACTCTGTCTTTTTCTCTTTTTCCAGAAAAAGACACTTATTCGTTTCTCTTGTTTCAGAAAAGAATCACAGCTGAAAATATAAATGATTTATGAAGTAAACAAATAAAGAAGCAAAGTTTCCATAAAGGCACAAAGTCCTCCGTTGCTCCTCCGGGACGGGAAAACAAATTGAAAGCACAAAGTCTTTGACAATTTACTCTTCTATCAACCTTTTTAGATGATTTTCTGGTAACCAAGTATAGTATGTAGCAGCTCAAAATAGAAAATAAAAGCAACACAAAGTCTGCAAGTTACCCCCTTTGTTTGAGCGTTCTATAATAGCTTCAAACATGACAAACAACTCAAAGTCTGTAGTATCAAATCTGAAAACCATTCTAAAACTCCAAACGCAATAAGCAGCTCAAAGTCTGCAGAATTGAGCTTGAATCCTTCTTGTATAACACCACAAAACTCACAATCAATTCCAAATAATGTCGTCACATCACAATCTGTACCAACACAAAGTTTGGAAGCAATTTGTTTTCTTTATTGATTGCAATCTGATTTACATCTAAACTCAAAGTCTTAGAATGCATCCACAAATTGGCAGAATTTTGTTGCATTGCCAAAAGATCCTAGTTACAATAAACCCTCTCAAGTATTTATAGGAGAGAGGTCTGGAGAAAAAGGTGGGAGGATCTCAACAAACTTGAGAAAATCTCTCAACCGATAACTAATTGCAATTGACTTATTCAAAATTACAATCCAAATTGTGATTTGGTTTGTAAGAACTTACATGTAATTACATTTTCCAAAACTGCAAGGAAAGAACACTTGCAATTGCAAAACTTGTTTTTACATATACTTTGTCGAAAGTAAAATACATAATTGAAATTATTTTAAGTGTCCAAGACATGACTCTAACTACATCATCCTTCATCTGCGATGATCTTCATGCTGCTTCAGGATTTTAGAACTTGAAGTATTCAGGATTGGTGAAGAGATCTCGAACTTGGAACGAGAATTTGCATTCTTAATGATCTTTGTGTCCTTGGCGAACTTCAACCTTATCACAGGCTTGGAGTAGTACCATTTCTTTAGGAAGTTCTTCTCTTTGTTGCGTCCTCTTTCCATGCTTGATTTACTTTATCCCTAGATGGTTTCATGACGATTATTGACCTTCGAGCTGCTTCATGAATTACTATTGTATCTCTTCTTCTTTTGTTCATTGATAAAGAACCCACAACACCTTATTCAAGATGAAATTGTTATAAAACAATGCCCATGCCTTGATTTATTGGTTTGATAGATCATGTGTGTAAACAAGACTGACAAGGGAAGGGATAATTTGATACAAAAATGGGCTCACAAGTGAATTTCGGGTTTTTAGATACTGTCAGCAAGTAAGGTATAATCAGGATTTTGGGAAGCCATTGCAAGTTTATTTCCTTGTGCTAACTTGTAGTTGCATTTTAGACAAAAATGCCCTACTTGCAATTGATTGGAAAAATCCCGATTTGCTTTCTTGGGCATTTTTATTCTTTTCTTCTTTTCTAGAAAATGGTAATGAGATGGAATGAAATGTGAATGGAATGAACGAAAGGAGAATGAAAATGTATGACGGATGAAATGAAGGGCAGAAATGGAGGAAAAACATCCTTTTTATTAAAATGAAGAAAATGCTTTTCCAATAATGAAAAAAAAAGCATTTTAATACAAGACGTTTTCAATGGATATGGCGAATGAAGGACGTGTTTATCATGAAATGAATGGAATTTCAAATAGAATGAGAGGCATATGAATGAAAAGCGAATGGGAAGGTGAATGAAAGAAAGAGAAAAACGTTTTTATGAATGAAGGGCATATGAAGTGGAAAAACGCGTTTTCAGCCATATATTTTTAATATGCAATCTCAATCTCCATAGAAAGGCAACCCAAGAACAAAAGATTTAAAGCAACAAAAACAGAAAAATAAAAAGCGCCTTGAACAAACTCAAATCTGCAAAAATGTGGCAATGGTAGAGCAAAAATGGGGAATTTAATAAAGTTGCAGACCTTGCCAAGTGTTCTTCATGCCAAAATCTCTTCAATCGGGGTACATATGAGCAAGATCAAGCTACAAAATTCACAAAAACACTTGCAAAACTCATTTCGGGTTTTTAGATGCTCATTGCAAGTGAAAAATAACTTGTAAAACTTCAAAAATGCCTTTTACTTGCATTTCGGGTTTTTAGAGACTCATTGCAATTTTACATTTTGTCAAATAGAAGAAATCGGACCTTTTAGCTCATTTGACAATTTCATTTTAATAAAAATAGGTATTTTTAGACAACTTACGCAAAATCGGAACTTTTGGAAGTTTTAGCAATTTTGCTTTTTGCAATTTCGGGATTTTTTGGACATTTAGCAATTTCGGAATTTTCAAGAGCTTTAGCAATTTTGCTCTTTTTTGCAATTTCGGGATTTTTTGGACATTCAACAATTTTGGTTTTTGCAATTTCGGGATTTTTTGGACATTCAGCAATTTTGCTTTTAGGCTTAAATTTCCCTATTCTGCTGAGTTGCCTAAAAAACCCGAATTTGGTCAAAAAGACACTAAAAATGACTCAGAATTTCACGAAAACAGACGAGAGTGAGTGAAAAATGTTAGCCAAAAGGACTATAGACCCAAAACTGAAATTTTCTAACCTTTGCACCTCGTAAAACGTGCCTTAGAAGAGAAAATCTTCAAATTCTATCAAAATTTTGATAGGTTATCCCAATTTTTAACAAGTCAAAAATGAGGCACAACACTATTTGAGGAAGCTTTGTGATGTGAACTGTCCTCGTAAACTCATCTTCTGACGCTGACTGCCGAAGCTCTGGGACTCAGATGACTGCATTTGATAGCTCATTGGATAGGCGGACTAGTCGTGAAGAGATCGAATGCATCAACCATCAGAAATACCAAGATCTAAACCTCCTTTAAGAGGTGCGCCCTTAAGCTACAGCGGCGCAAAAGCTAAAAAGTGACAAGCTTCTGCAAATTGCAACTTTAGAATCTTCAACCTGCGATGTCTGTAACCAGAGTTACAAGTCTCGGATAGCCTCGCAGGATATCTCATCGGATAGGCAGACTAATTTTGAAGAGATTGACTGTATTCATGAGCATTTACCACAAAATTTAGACCTTCAAAAAGAAGGGTGCCCCTGGGCTACAGGGGCGCAATTTTGCTTTTCCTTGACAAATTTTCAAAAATTGACCATTGAAATCATCATCTTAGCCATTGAAATGACCATTCAGAAGTATAATTATCATCGTGAAATGCTCCTCCACCGTGAAATGCCTTGTTCTGAGTCTCTGATTCAAGTTCTGATCAATGGATACTACCTTTGATTGACAAAACACTAACAAAACTCCATGCTTGATATTGCCCAAAAACTGTATTTGACATCATTTTAGCAAGGTTTAGAGTCTTTTAAACAAAATGCTTTGATGAAGCAAAAAATTGGTTTGGGTACAACATATTATTGCAACCTATCATTATTGCAATCTATTATCCAATCTATCATTATATATTTGCATCCTTTGATAGAATGGAATTATTCTCTCATTTTGAGTCTCTTTTTGTTGGAAATGTTGTCATTGATGTCAAGAAGGAATTTGTTGGTAAGTTTATTTTCTTTCATGTCAAGAATAATATCATGGATGTCACAATGGATTTTCTAATTGTAGTTATGGCCAAAGGCCACTAATTGGTCATCTCCTTGAGATCTTAAGTTGACTTATTTACCTTATTTGAAGAATGTTGGTCAACTCCCTTTCTTATTGGTGTCTCATGTTTAAGCAAAACAAATCTACATGCATTGTTTGTTGGTCAACCATGGAAGAGGTATATGCTTTGTCTGCTAGCCGACCGAAAACAAATCACTATATTTGGCAGCACCTTTCTTATAAAGAAATATACTTTATTTATGTGTTGGCCAACCTCCCTCTAATAGGCGACTTGAATATTAAATAAAATCATATATAATAAGCCGAGCATGCTGTGATCCAAGGTATATATTTATATATTGTTGTACCCCAAATTAAAATTTTTTGCTACACTTAGACATTTTGAAGAAATAAGTAAAATCTTGTCAAAATTGTCAAAAAAGGTCAAAATTTGGGTTTGCATGTCTTGCATGAGAGGTAAAAATGTGAAATTTCCAAAATCTGACGATCTTGGTCTGCTCAGAGCAACTTAGTCTACAAAACCCAGATCTTAGTTTTTCATCCCTACTTTTTAGGAAAATTGCTATTTTTAGAAATAGTAGCTTTTTCTGGGTTTCTTTCAAAACAGATACTAGTAAAATTTTCTAAAAATAGAAAGTTTGTCTACCAAGGTCCAAATTGATTTTGATTGGCTCAAAATACTTCCATATCAGGCTGGTGCAGTTAGAATCTCAAAAAGATCAATTTTTCCCTAGTGGGTCTATTTTGCTTTTTCAGAGGCATATCAGGAGCTCTGAGGTCATCAATGGAGGTCAGTCAGCTGCCAGGCATCAGATTCAACACAAGCATTGAGCAGAAGGTGAGTTGGTAAGCAAGCACGAAGAACGAGGAAAGGTGAAAACTGTGAAAATTTGACCAAGTCTGCTTGACATGGGCGCCCCAAGAGAGAATACGCGCCCATCCTTTTAGGGCATCAAATGATAAAATTAGGGTTTGAGCTCCTAGTCAAAGTTGTTCAGAATCCTTCCAGCTCCACAGCGAGTCCAACAATGCAGTGATCAAACCATCCAGTCACCCGGAATTTGAGATCAAACAAAGAGTTTTTAAACAGAATACAGAATGAAAATCACAAAAAAGTTTGAAAAGTTTTTTAGTCTACAGCAAATGGGTGCCCCTGAAGGAGATAAGTGCCCAAGTTTTTCGAGGGCTCAAACAGATGAATTTGCAAACGAAGCCCTAACGTGACTTCTTCAGAGTTGATCAAGCTTTCCAACGAGACCTTCAACACGTTAAACGGAGTTGGCAATCACTAGATGTAGCAGGCAGAATACAGGGTTTGACAAGAACCAAAGCCAAGAGCAGAGAAGAAAATACAGAAAAATTGGCTAACTCTGGTGAAGTTGGGCGCCCCAGGTTGCCAGGGGCGCCCAAGGTTTTGAAGCCTCAAATCTAATTTTCTGACAAAAGTGTCTCCAGAAGACCCCTCATGGAATCTCCTCAGCTTTGCGACAAGCCCATCCATCGGTCTATCCAACACCTGGATCTCCAGATCTGACAAGATCATCTATAGAAAAGGAGTTAATGAAGAAACAAGAAAATTTTCTAAGTATGGTCAAGTTGGGTGCCCCTAGAGAGAAAGGGCACCCAAGGTTTTGGAGCTTGAAATGATAAAATTTGCAGATGCAGTGTCTTAGATCACCTTATTGGTTTCAGTTGAGCTATCCAGAGAAGCAGATAGTTAGTCAATCAGATCAACATAGCTCCCGGAGTCAAGATTTCATCAGAAGATCAAAGGGAAAAGGAAGAACTTGAAAATCATAAAAATGGCTAACTCTAGACAAAATGGGTGTAATGTCCCCGTTTTTGGCACTTCACTTTTCGGTGATTGATAGCCTATTCCTAGTGTGCTGTCGGCTAATCAGTGGCAAAATTAGGGGTTCGTGTTTTGAAGGATGCTCTTGCTCGAGGTTGGTTGATTTAATGGCGGATTCTTTCTGGGTTTTCAGAGAGCTTCGTAGTGATACGTTGTTCTTGGCATTCTGAGCATTTTTAGGAATTTACTATTTTTAGTAAATTCTATTTCTGGCAGTGGTCCTGTTGGTTTCGGCTCGGTTGTCTTTCCATTTCAGACTGATCAGTTGGCTTACTCATTTGCGGCTCTGGGGCATAACTGGAGAGATAAGTCGAATTATTTTAATTAAGTCATGTTTTAATATTATATTTTAACATTGACCCCTTGGCCTAGCAACTTCACTTTAAGTTGTTTTAAAAGATGTTCTTTATGGGTGGGCGTCTCATTAAAGGGATTAATTATATTTTTTATTAAAAGATTTAATCCAAGCATAAGTTGGACGCCAACTTCAAGGAAAAGATTAAGTTTGTAATTAAAGTCAAATTTTGCTTGGTAAAGTGGGACGCCATCTATTGGAGAATTAGGGTTTGACTCACAAGAAAGAAGATTAGGGTTTCGAGGTGGTCAGCAAGAAATTATAAAAGGAAGCCATTGGTTCTCATTTCAGTATCTTTGGTCTATGCTATTGTTATGCTGCCGAAATGGTTGCTGGATTGCTTCGAGGAATGAATGCCTCCTAGCCTTGGCTCGACTTCGTGCTTGAGAGATAGCACCTAGTGGAGAAGTTTGCTTATTTTGAGTGAGTTTGTAGTGAGGTTTGCATTGTAGTGTTGTTTTGCCATTAGAAGTTCAGTTTATTGCATTTTATGTCATTTTCTGGAGTTGCTGATAATAGGGCTGAATCTGTAGTTTCACTCATAAATCAGAAAACAAAAATAATCTCATTCTGGGTATTGTGTCATTGCATCTTATTGGTAAGGGCGCCCCTTCATGAATATTTGCAGATTTTAATACGAAGCGTATGATTTTATAATGCAAATCCGTCATTCCTTGAAGACCGTACTTTCTGGAGTGCGTTGGGATTCGTGTCAGTAATTAATAACCATTTTTAGATGCCATTTCTTATTACTAAGTTAAGCGCCATCATTTTGAGGGTCTATTGCATCAGATTTGAGATCATTTGGGTGAGAAATGAGAGAGTTATGAGCATATTGCTAGGGATCTATGTTGCTGTTTATTTAATTAAAGTGCAGGTCTGTCATAACCAGATTTGACAAATCTGCATTTTCTTCCTTGGATCGGAGTTAAGAAATCATTAAAGGCTTTGTCAAAGATTCCATGTTGTTGCAGCTATTTGAAGAGCTTTAATACTTGATCTTGCAGGCATTTACATATTCATTGTAAGCTGAACAGTAGTACTGTCAGCATTTCCTTCAGTCTTACTTTACATTCTGTTGATGCAACTGTATTTCTGTATATCTCCGTCATATGGTAGCTCCCATTCCGTCTCGGGTTGGAAAGCACATTCTTGACGTCGAGTACTTCAACATTCCTGCTTATTTCCTTTAATTGCATTGTAATTCCTTTTATCTCCGCCATATGGTCGCCTCAATTCCATACTGGATTGGGTAGCACATACTTGGTGTCGAGTTTTCTTTCAGTACTTGTAGCGTAGAAGATCCTCTGACCATATGTTCGTCCTTCGCGAACACGTTCTTGGTTAGAGTTACCTTCAGTTGCATTTTGTTTAAGGCACTGACGATCCTCTTGCCATATGACAGCCTCTCTCTTGTTGAGATTGAGTGCGCATCCTTGGCAACGAGTTAATTGTAATCTGCCGGTTTGAATTAGCTAACCCTAACGGGTGTTATCTGCATTGTGGTGTATTTGGTAAAAATTGAAAAAATTGGCTCGGAATATTTCAATGGGCGCCCCTGGAGGAAATAGGCTCCCATGAATTTGAAGGTCAAAACGAAGTTTTTCGCCAGAGACGCCTCCAGAACAATCTTCTCAGAATCAGTCAGGCTACGCGATGAATCATCCAACTCGCTTGTCGGATCAATCTGGAAGCCAAAGATCGAGGTCAAAGTACGGGGTCAAAATTGTGAAAAGTTTAAAATTCCTAAAAAATGACTTACTCTTGAGAAAGTTGGCACCCCTAGCCAAGAAGGGCACCCAACTTACAATGCCTTAGTGAAAATTTTCAAATTTTCAAAAGTTTCAAAAATGGCAAGAGGAAGAGAATGTCCAAGTTCATCGAACCAGCTAATTTTAGGGTTTTGAAGATAAAAACAAAAGAAAGCAAAGCTATATAAAACCCTAAATCTATTTAAGACATCTCTTTCATTCAAAACTCATCATTATTGCAGGTGGCGTCCCAAGGAGAAGAGTGGAGCAACAACTTTGAAGTACTTATTTTCAAGATTCAAAGCTTCAACTTGCTGATTTTCAGAAATTCTTCATCAAATCTTCAAACCAACAATATAAACCCTTGCTTTTTCATTGCTTTTTTCATCCAGAAGATCAAATTTTTCAAGGAGAAGAAAGACTTCAAATTTCAGCCTTCTAGGTCTGCTCAACTTATTCTTCTGGAGAATTTTTCAAGAAATTCATCAAGTTGCAGCAGCTGCTTTTTATTTGCATGTCAGTGAAATCCTCAGTATATTCGAATTTTGATCATTTGGGTCCTCTCAAATCAGTCTTCTGAAGAAAACCCATATCACAGCTTTTTTCAAGCAAATTTCAAATATTAGGGTTTGCTGCTTTTTCCATCAGCCCTCAGTTTTTTTCAAATCTAATCAACTGGGTCCATTTCTAATTGTATTCTGAACAAAACCCAAGTGCCAGTTTTTTCGGTGAAAATTTGAAGAAATTAGGATTCACTGCTTTTTCAGTCTAAATTCAAAATTTTCAAAAATGGAAGATCTGGGTTCTCTTGCAACGAAATTCTGAGCAAAACCCACATCTCAGAAAAATTTTCAAAAATTTGTCCGTTGGAGGAAGAAACATCAGCATTCTAAAAATAGTAAGTTATTCAAAACTTGTCTGAACGTAGGCGAGTTTATAGTCATTCTTTAAGGTTTTTGAAATGGAATACACTCCCGATGATTTCAAGACCAAATCAGCTCTCTACGATGATTTCATCAAAACAGTTGAGACGGACTTGCATCACATCAAGTCGGTGTTTGATCTACACGCTTTGGAGAGCGCAAGCAACACTACCATCAGAAACTTGGGACACTCTGGACTCTTCGCAGCAGCGTTTATTCCTATCTCAGTTCAGAGCCTCGAGTTTGTAATCGCTTGCATCAAGCATTACAATACGGCTACAAGGGAGATTCAATCAGTTGATGGCAGATTGATATGCAATTTGAAACCTGATATGATCGAGAAATGTTTCTCCATTCCCTCTTGGCCTGAAAGTGTCACTATCTCAAATGGAGAATGTGAAAGGATGTGGGAAATGCACTAAGACAAGTATAGTAAGAAGAGTGCTCAAGGATGGAGAAGACAAAGCAGCCCTCAAGGTTGAAATACAACAACTTAAGCTTTATATTTCTAACCTTGTCCATGGTTCTTCACAGGCTACTCAGTTGCTGCCCCAGGTTTTAGATACAACAGTCGATCATCATTAGTTGAGACAGTTGGTAACTTGTGGGAAGGAAAATCAAGAGTGGATTGAGAGTTTCATTGTTAGAGGAAAGGAGATCCTAGCACAGATGTTTCAGTTGAGAGACAACGCTCATGCGCTGTGTCAAGGTATCCAAGGGTTTGAGCAATCAGTGGCTGAAGTAAAACCAAGGCACGAAATCATAATTGCTAATTTGAATACAGCCTATGGTTCAGTGGTCTCAAAAGAACACAAGTGGCAAATCCTTTCTTGGAGAGAGTCATGTCTTCAAGGTTAAAACCTACGAGAGGATATCTGAGGAGTTTATTGCCTACAGACAAAGGGTGATTGAAGCTCTTCTTTTCATCAATGAGTTTGTCACAGAGATTCCTTCTCGTTATAGTCTTGAAGATGGTTCCTACATTGGGTTAGATGAAGTGCAAACTCAATTTTAGAGTGTTGTTCGTAGCTGTGATAGCAGCAATACAGTTGGTGGCAGAATGATTACCTTGCCATGATGTCAGCAAGATTTGAAAAAATGGCCAATGAGGTCGAAGATTTCCTGAGATCAATCACAAATGGAGAAGATATCTTGGAAAAACGCAACTTTGCTATTGATGGAATAGATGCACTGAATCGGGACATAGTTTCCCGCTTTTTAGCGGATGTGATTGAGATTTGAAATAGGCTTTCATCTAGAAGCTTTATTTCTGCTTTCTTTCTATGCTTGGAGAAATTCTTATCCATTTTTCGAAGAAGAGAAAGAAGATAAATTGTAATAGTTGGCAGTCCCTGCTTTTTTTGCTTTCTTAGGTGTTAGTTGTTATCTTCTTCTAGATTTAGAAATAAAGCTTGCTTGCTGAGCAAGCCCTAGATTGTAAAAGCAAGGAGATTTTAGGGTTCCCTACTCCTTTGCTTTCCTATAAATAAGAGCCTTTGCTCATTAGTTTTCTTTAACCATGTTAATGATAACAAAACGCTAAGCCTAAGTGCCTTCTATTGTTATTCAAGTGTTGTTCAATTGTTTTATGATAGCGAATTGTTGAGTCTCTTTTAGCCAACAAGTAGTTATTGTAATTGTTGTTCCTATTGTGTAAGAACAAGTTTTGCAAGCCTCTTTAGCTGCAAGCTCTTGTTCCAGGCATGTGTTTAGTAGATTTTGTTCCAGAAGTTTGAGAAATAAAATAATGAGCCTCCTTTGCCTTGGTATAACGTCTCAGATTTCCATTATATGTGTTATGCTTTTGTGATCTTAATTTCAACTTGCATTGAAGTGTGTAGATGTATGTTGAGAAAGAGTTCTCTTAAGCCTTTGTAATGAGCCGACCCAATTTTTTCAAACTTTGAGATGATCACAACAGCACCAAAGTACCTGTTAGGGTTAGCTCAAATTAAAACCAGCAACTGAAGGAAAGAGCCTCAACGCCAAGAATGTGCTTTCCGACCCAAGTTGGGTAAGAAGCTACCATATGGCGGAGTATCACTCGTAAAGAATGCAGTATTGGAAAGTAAACTCAACACCAAGCATGTGCACTCCTAACTCGAGGTGGGAAAGGCGCTACCATATGGCGGAGATTCTATTAACATTTAACAATGATGCTATGCAAGTAAAACAATCTCAACGCCAAGCATGTGCATTCCTAACCCGAAGTGGGAAAGGCGCTATCATATGGCGAAGAAACAGAAAGCAAATACAATGTAGACTGAGCAAGGGCCAGTCTCATCCAATATAGCAAAAGGGACTAAAATATCAGGTCTGATATAAAATTGCAGCAATCAGAAGATTCATACCAGCAAGCCCTAGAATCACCAAAATGCTCATAACTTCGTCAAAACACCTCTGAATGATGTGGAACTGAATGCATATGAGAGCTAGGAGGTACGACCAAGACCAAGCCAAGAAACTCCTCCAAATAGCAGTGATTTATTTATGCACGCTTTCCAATGCAACCTCAAAGAAGGTACGACCTCCAAAAATGTTCTACTAG
The DNA here is from genome assembly GCA_007258455.2 of Sequoia sempervirens. Taxonomy (NCBI): domain Eukaryota; kingdom Viridiplantae; phylum Streptophyta; class Pinopsida; order Cupressales; family Cupressaceae; genus Sequoia; species Sequoia sempervirens. Next base: position 434,542 of record VDFB02255508.1, on the reverse strand, counting down.
CAAGATAAAATCCGAGACACCTCTAAAAAATCTGAAAACTTGCAAGGAGGGGCGCCCAAGGTAGACTAAAGCATAGGGCCAATACCCAGAACCACCAAAAAATCGTGCATGGACTTATGAGCAGATTTCTATTTCAGCAAAACCCTAACCAGCAAATGCAAACTGACAAATCTCTAAAATCTTCAACCTTGATGCTCTGTGTTGGTGTAACAACTAACACCTTTGGAGTATAAGTTGGTACGGACAGCTATGCACACTACGCAATGAGTGCTCTTCAAATTAGGAGGGGAAGCTCCCTCATTATGCTTAACAAAAATGCTTGGAAAGGGAAAAGTAATCTAAACTATCTCCTGTCTTTTTGTCTCAGCTGTAGAGGTACAAGGCTTTCACGAAAACTCTATACGTTGCAGCTAAGTATTTTCTGGTTTCGCAGTATTACTAACTACAACTAGGCTTAATGATTAAATCTATCCAGTTTCCTCAAGAAAACAGAGCATGAGGAAATGGAGCAAGGATAACTATCTGACGATAAACAAGTATAGATTCTCAACTTGAAGGCAAGGTGGCACATCTATCAGCTCAATCTAAACAAGTTTATTGGTAACAACATCACACGATAAACTAAGTACGGATTCTCAACTTGAAGGCAAGGTGGCACATCTATCACTCAATCCAAGTTTATTGTTCACAACAACACACGATAACCAAGTGCAAATTCTCTACTTGAAGGCAAGGTGGCACAACTATCATCTCAATCTGAACAAGTTTATTGAACACAAAACAGATTTGATCTAACTAAGGAAATAATTCACCATTATAATTGCATGAAACCCTATGTGGCATAACAATTCATTATAACAGCAAAAATGCATGAACAGATACAAAAAGAGCAATATTGAGGGCAAGGTAGGAACAGCATATATTTCTCTCTCGTGCAAAAGTTATGTACAAATGAGCAAAAGCTCTTATTTATAGACATCGAAAGGTGTAGGGAACCCTAAAATCACCTTGAGTCAACTATAGTCTTGCAATGCATGCAAGATTTATTGCTAAGCCCTAATAAAGTAAACTATACAGTTAATTGGAAAACTACCATCAGTTAACCGAAACATCTAATCTAAAAATGGACAATTGTGCAAGCATGCACGTCCTTATTGAAAGTGAGTTAACTGGAAGACTACCGTCAGTTAACGAAAACCCTAAATAAAACTCCAAGTGAATAAAGCTACTCTCAGAATAGATATGCATGTGATGAAACAACGAGTCAACTTGAAAGGGTAACACCAAGTTAACTCCTGTGTATAAAGTCTATTCTAAGAGGTAGGAACTGAAGTCTACTGATCGTGATCTCGAGCAACCAATCCCTCAACGAGATTGTTAACTGAATCACTGTCTGGAGCTCTGATACTCTGTCGAAGAATGCTATGCCTGCGCAGCATGTCTTCACCAGCTGTGATCTGAGACTGAAGTTCACCCCTACTCCGTGTTGCCTCATCGAACAATGCTGACATGACTGTAAGCTGATTAATCTTACAGCCAATGGTCTCCCCACTGAAAATAGCATGAATGAGTGCCTGGAGCTTTGACTGAACATCGGTAAGCTCAACATAGGCACCACCCTCCATCTGATATCGACACAGTAAGCGAGACACTAAAGTCCTCATAAACCGGAGTGCACTAGTGATGTGCTCTCTACTCTCAGCCAACTTTGATGCCATAGTTTCCTCTATCTTTGCCTTGAAAACCAACTGTGTTTTCCAAGAGTAGATAGCTTCTCTATCCTCTGCATCTGTGACTGATTCATATGCCATACTCAGGTGAGCAATCATAATCTCATCCCGGGGTCTATTAATCGCCATATCTTTCTCCTCATCCTGGAGACGAATACGGAGCTCTCATGCATTGTACCGCAACTGATATAACTCTGCGAGCATAGCACGGCCTCGAGCAACGAACTCCTCCCACTCATCCAAACGCTTGCCATATGCAACTAAATGATTAAGTTGGCCTTGTTCTGCTGGAGGCTCATGCATCGGTGGAAGTGTAGCGATGACCTCTGTCCTGTGTACAAGGCTAGAAATGTATTGACGAAGCTGCTTGATTTCAGCCTTAGGGCTGCCTTGTCTTCTCCGTCCTTCAGCATTCTATCCTTGGCACTGTCTGTAGCAACTTGTAGTAGATCAACCTGAGTCTGGCGTGTGCTACGACCAAGGTTGATTGTGATAACTTCGAAGTCTTGAGATTCCAACTTAGACAAACTCTTCCCCTGTGGTGGTACAGCAGTCTCGACGACAATCTCCATGTCAGTATTCCTTTCCACGTGGACCATGTTCTTGACCCTCTTGTCTGGCACATCCTGATAAACTTCATCAAAATCGGAATGATTAAGAACATAGGATGGCTGCCTCCTCTTCCTTCCCAACTGAGACTCAATCCAAGATTGATCTCGGCTAATGCTACTAGAAGGGTCTGTACTAGCAACAGGAGGTTGCGACGAAAGTGAACGTGTAGAGGAATGACTGTGAGCTGGGGAGTCTAAATCCAATTCAATGTGAATCGGGACTGGTGCTGCTCTGGAACTGGTGTAGGAACTTGAGGATGCACCTCAGGTACTGGTGGACTCTGAACTAGCCTCTGAACTGGTTGTCTATCAGGCTCCGTATGTGTATTAATAGCAAGCGCCTTGCCCTTTGAATTGTTTGGCGCTTGACCTTTCTTAGGAGGGTTACTCCTCTTCTTCTATTTAGGTTTTGACGAGGAAGGTAGCGAAGGATTCACCACTGGCGGCTCTGCTCTAGGCACACTTACCCTCCTAGTCTTCTTGCTGTCGAGGTAAAGTACACTGTTTTGAATAACTCTACTTGACCTCTCCTTCACTGTTGCGTACTACTTGGCGTACCAATCAACTGCCAGCAAAGGCTGTGTGTCAACCTGCTCTCTGAAAAACTGAGGAAGGACTTCTCCCTCATCATCTGATAAACCTCCCACATCTTCTGATAAGAAAACAAAAATCTGTGAGAGAGAGAAACGGCCGTAGCTACGTCTGCAAACCTCGAAGTCATCTGCGCAATTTGCCCAGTAATCCTCCATAGAAGGCTCATGATATGTGCATCTAGCAAGGCAAGTTATGTAATGACCTAAAAGATCATAAGCACGTGCCTCAACAAGATACTTGAGATGATATTTCTCGAGCTCCTGTCCTGCAACTTTGGCATCAATTGCTGCTTTGCACCAATACATTCCAAATTGAAAAGGAAAATTGAGAGATGGTCTATGACTACGGCGTAAAAGACAATGAACACCATGCATCTGTCTCAGGAACTCCTGAAAGATTGTCTTATCTGAAGGATAGCGTGGAAGCATAGCTGGATTTCCTATAAATACGTATACTCGGATGTAGGTGTATGTCGGGAACTGAATAAACCAATCGGCCCAACCATCCATCGCTACTCTAGCAACTGCCGAGATACGAACGTGCAACTCCCGGTCTAAATTTTTCACTGTATAAGTCAAGAAAGCCTCATGAACACGCTTGAAATGACGTTCAGCCTTAGTGAACTCAAGCTGATCATAATACTGATAGACTTTTTGAACACTGAGAATGCCCACGGTGTTTAATCCTCGAAACTGACCCTGATAAGCGATCAAGTACACGAGATACGAACACATGTGAAACTCATGAGCAACTAGAAAACCGGTGATCTGCTTGTGGATAATATTGCTGATGAAGGACGCCCAGTCATAATGTTCCTGCCCAGATATGATGCGACCAATAATGTAATACATCCAAGGCTAGAAGACATTAGCATGTGATTGACCTGAGACACGATTCAGGAGTGTAATTAGAATTGCATACTCATCCTTGTACTCACCACGACCCACATTTTTTGGCAATTTGTTCTTTGCTTGTTTTAGCCATCTTTCTGCCATTTTATTCTGACACTTGTTCACATCAGCATTGAATGCCTGCTCGCACTGCTCCATAGAAATAACCAGACTATTCGAGTGTTGAGGTATACTAAAACTTCTTTCGATGTCCACAGGCTTGAGACTACAAATAACTCGTCCATCAACTGACACTATCTCACAAGTAGTAGAGTTATAATGCTTAATACAAGACATTACGAACTTAACACAGTGAACGGAGATAGGTATGGAAGCAGCCTCCAATAACCCAGACTGCTCAATATTTTGAATAATCGAAGCTCTGATCTTAACCGGATCTAGAACTGCTTCTGGCAGTACCTTGTGAAGATCTGTCTCAACTGTCCTGAGGAAATCGTGAGTAAGGACTGATTTGGTCCTATATTCGAGCTGAGTGTACTGCATTCTAAAAAATTCGCCTGTTGACTGTGAACTTGACTATGTTCTGACAAGATTTCTGGAAAGCTAAAAATAGCCTTTCGAAGAGTTATTTTCGGCGAAAATCTGAGATATGGGTTTTGTCTAGAAAAAGATTCTAAGACAACCCAGAACGTCAGAAATGCGAAAATATAACTTCTACTCGACCATGCAAAGATTTTTCAGTTGAGAAAATTAGAAACTCAAGAACAAATGTTCTGAAGTTAAAAATTCCTGAAAAATCAAACGCACGATTTTAATCTGAGGAAATTGTATGAAAATGATCCAGATGTTTGAACTTGTCGAATTTGCCAATTTCAGGAACATGCGAATTGAAATCTGAGAGAAATTTAAGAATCAAGGAGGAAAAAGACGTTTTTTGTATGCTCTTCTTAAATGAAAATCGCCCTTGAATTCTTCAAATTGCTGATAAATGTGAACTGAAATCTGCAAAAAGATATGTTTGATGAAATCGCCTTTGGAAATTTTCTGAAAATTCGCCTTTGCTTGAAAATTACGAATTTGCCTTGAAGTTGCGCCTTTGCCTTGAAGAAATACAAATTTCCTGAAGAAACGCCTTTGCCTTGAAAAATACGATTTTTGTTTGAAAATATGAATCTCTTGAAAAATACGAATTTCTCTTGAAGCTATGAATCTCTTGAAAAAATACGCCTTTCTCTTGAAGCTTGGTGAATAATAAATGAAGGCGTCATACTTAAATAAAGAAAATTTGCACCAACTTATGAACTGCAAGATTTCAAAACCCTGACTGAAATAGAATATTTTCAATTGGTCCCTTTTCAGTTATACTGCCACTGACTCGGAGTTCAAAAATAAATAATAATAAAATATTCATTATCATGCAATTTGCAAAAGGCGCCAATCTTAGAAATTCGCCATTTAATGCCAAAATATGCAAAATAAATATTAAATATTATTAAACTTCAGTTGACAAACTGAATGAAGCTTTGAGATTCACCGACAGACTTCACCATTTCGAAAAGTCATCATTTGAGCTCATAGGCTTCCATTTGCTCAAATTATTACACTTTTTATTAACTTCCTACTTTGTAGCTGACTACAAAGTTACAACTGGCCATCTTCGACACTGATTTCTGAGTGACTGGGTGATGCTGAGACTGAACTGAGATATTCATCGTGAAGCCTGCTGAGCAAAGAAGAAATGTCTACTGGGAGTCATCACTGCAAAATCCATCATTTAACACCTCAAAAAATTAGGCGCCCTTGATTAAATTCATTTACAGGTGCCAGACTTAACCATTTTCCTAAACTGCCATCTGATACTTCAAACAGCTGTTGACAGCAAACGGTGAACCCTACTGACTAGTTCATATATTCTGCATCCAACAGATATACGCACGACATCTGAAAAGTGCATTAAGGGCCTGAAAAGTAAAAGCGCCCCTGAGCTACAGTTGCACTGACACCGTTTTGACGAAAGTGCAACTCTCAACCAGATGCCTTAGTTTGACCTCTGATATCTGGAGCTGGGATGACCCAATTCGAGCACTGTTTGTCTCAACGCGTAGCTAGAAGGATCTACAAGAGACGTCTCTAGAGGTGACGAAGCAAGAAAACTGCTTCTAAGACCTCAAAAATGCAAGTGCGTATTTTATTTAAAATATACGCTCTATACTTGGCCATTTTTCGGACGTCTTCACTTTTCAGCATTTTACAAAGACCTCGCATGTACGTGTGTTTGCCAAATCCCGAAGGCTGACGGCTAGGCTCGTTGAATAGATAAAGTAATTACGCTTGAATCCCGTGAAGATTTCGAGGGCGAACAACTTCATCTGACAGGCCTAAAGGCTAGGCGCCTCTGGCCTATAGAAATACAATGAAAATTTTATGCCAGTCCGCCCGCTTATTTACGTGCTTGGTAGAAACTCTGCCACGATCTTTCAGAATGTCGGATTAACAGGCAACTTGGTGCGTTGCGAAGCTGGACTAGAGTAGTACTGACGTCAGGAAGACCTCATCAGCAAACTGGATCATCTTAAGGGTCATTTTGAAAGGCGCCCCTGAGCTATAGTTGCACTGGAAACGCAACGAAGAAGCTCAAAGATGTGAAATCTCTCTTATAAGCTCATCTTTAGACGTCAACTGCCGGAGCTCTGGGACTCGGATGACTGCGTTTGATAGCTCGTCGGATAAGCAGACTAGTCGTGAAGAGATTGACTGCATCAGTCATCAGAAAAATCAATATCTAACACCCATTTAAGAATGGCGCCCTTAAGTTACAGGGGCGCTTATGCTGGAAAAGGACAAGCTTCTGCAATTTGGAACTTTGGAATCTTCAACTTCTGTCGCCAATTGCCGGAGTTTTGAGTCTCAGATAGCTTCGCTGGATAGCTCATCGGATAGGCAAACCAATTCTAAAGAGATTGACTGTATTTATGAGCATTTTCAACAAAATCTTGACCTTCAAAAAGAAGGGCGCCCCTGGGCTACAGGTGCGCTTTCTTGCTTTTCTCTGAGAAATCTTCATAATTTAATCACTAAAAACTCCATCTTGACCACTGAAATGATCATGCGAAAGCATAGTTGTTGTCGTGAAATGCTTCTTCATTGTGAAATGCTTCGTTCTGAGTCTCCAATTCAGGTTCTGATCAATGAAATGGTGCCTTTAACTGACAAACTACTGACAAAACTCCATGCTTGATATTGCCCAAAAACTGTACTTGACATCATTTTAGCAAAGATTTAGACTCTTTTAAACAAATGCCTTGATGAAGCAAAAATTTTGGTTTTGGGTACAACACTCTGTCTGCTAGTCTGGATGAGAAGCAGTCTCTGGAAACTCAGCTAGGTGCTATCTTTCAAGCACGAAACCAAGAGAAAGAACTAGGAGGTATGCATTCCTCGAAGCAAGCTCTGAAAGCATTTCAGCAGCATAACAATATAATAAGCAACAATAGATATCCATGAAGAGCACAATACTCTTATTTATAACTTTTTTCTCTCCCAAATTCAAATCTTCTTTTCCCTCCAATTAGGGCACCTATCTCAAATTCACATTCATCTTCAATAATTTGCAATTTGAATTTCATTTAGCCTCTTCTCCAATAATGAAATATACTTTATCAAAAATGCTAATAAAGTATAATGTGGCGTCCTAAAAGTATTAAAGTGCAATACTTTATAAAATAACATATCTCCTCAAATAGGCGTCCAAATATGATTAAGTGAAATATTTTATAATTTGCAAATATTCCTTAAAACTAGGCGTCCATTTTGCCTAAGTTAATATTTCACTTAAAACATTGTCATTTGCCAAATAAAGCCTCCAAAAAGTTTAATTAATAAACATTATAAAAATCACTTATCTCTCCAAATCGCCCTCCATGCCTTAGCCAAATATTTTTCACTTAAAACATTATTTTTCATCAAATATCAAACTTGCAAAATAATCACCTCAAATGTTGGAGACCACTGCTTAAGTTGACCTGCCAGAAATAGCCACTGCACTGAATTGTTGAACTACTGCTAAAAATAGCACTGTCAGAAATAATACTTACTAAAAATAGCATATTGCTAAAAATAGTAAGTTGTTCCAAACTCATTTTCTCCACATTTTGAGTAGCCATCGCAACTTACTAAAAATAGTAAGTCCGGAAAAGTTCTCTGATTCAATTGCATGTCGCACCATCGCAAAGCTCTCTGAAAAGAAGGAATCCAGAATCCAAACTAGAAAAATCCAACATGCAAGCTTCCAAAAGCAGTCGAGAAAGCAAGTCACCAAAAGCAGCCGAGAATGCAAGTCAATAACCTGTCATGCATGTTACCCCATCACGAAGCTCTCCAAAAACCCAAAAAGCTTCACCAGACATGCGTTAGAAACTCTCGCATGCAAGACCTCAAAACCTCCTCTGAAAGTAGAAACCCTAATTTTCATTTCAGCTTAGCCTACGAGTTTCCGGAAATAGGCTAAATCCAAACGAAGAGTGTAGGGCTAAATTGGGGACATTACAGCCTTTGTCAGAGAATCAACTTTGTTCATTTCCAATTCTCTTACTTTGCATATTACTTGAGATATTAGAAACGTCTTTAGCTTAAGTTAGTCGTAGTTGGAATTCTTAAATCAGAAAATCTCAGCTGCAGCGTTTGTGTTTTATAAACCTTGTGCTCTCGCTGAAACAAAAAGATAGGCGAATTAGATTTAATTTACTTTCTTTTACCCCATCAGCAAGAGGGAGCTTCCCCTCCAAATTTGAAGAGCATTTTTACTGTGCATAGCTGTCCGTTTCAAATCCGCATTCCAGAGGTGCAAATTTAAACGCTAACATATATTAATGAGATCACCTATATAAATCTAAGCATGCAGCAATTCCATGTTAGAAGGGCTGCAATTAATTAAGGCAAGGCAGCACTTATGCTTATGAAGTCAGCAATTGAGGATAAATAGAAAATAATTAAAAGTGCAGCAATTTAGTTTACAAAAGGCAGCAATTAATCTTAAGAAGGCAGCGATCAAGGAAAAGAGAAATTCAGAGATTAGTTGGTAAACAAAATGTCATGTCTCGTTGAAGGGAAAACTCTATTCAAAGAGGTATTTCACTTCATTTAGATATGAAGATATAAAAAGAAATAAGTGAAGAGCTGTAGAAGAAGATGTGTGGAAAATAAAAGATATATCTTACATACACCTGCAGTCCTTGATGAATAGATGTGAGATGCAAGAAGATTAAATAAGGAAGAGAAGTGTTGAGTGAGAGAGATATAATCATATACACCAGTAGTGATAAACAGAGATATATGCAGATCTAAAAGAGCTATATGCAGACTTGAAAGGGATTGCATACTCAGATTTCATGAAGGCGTAGAAAGAGTTAGTCATCCATTTAAGAAGACAGTTTGTGAAGGAGAATAAATGCAGATTTGAGAAAGAGAATATATGTAGATGTATGAAAGCGAAGAAGAGTATATATGAGCAGATTTGTTGAAGCAACTTTCATAAGGTGGAATTTTCTTGTGGAAGTTGGTGCTTCCTAAAGGAGAGATTGGTGTCTCTTGCTAAGTTCGTGCTTAGGTGTGGGGGTTGGTGCCTACGATTGTGGGGATTGATATCTCCAGTAGGTTGGTGCCTACGAAGTTTGTAAAAGAGTTTTATATAAGCAATATTTTTCCATGGTTTTCTCTATAATGTCCCCTCCTAGCTAGACTTCAGTAGTTCAATGGGATTAGCCTATCAGTCGACCCTCGTAGGCTAATGGGATTGGATAGAGGGTCTTTGTGGCAAAAACTCGATCATTTGATGGTTTTATTCTTCTTTGGAGTTCAGGGAGTTTCAGGTTTGGCCTTTGCAGGGGATTCAAAGCTCAGTTTTACATACTATTTATAGTAAGTCATTCTGGCAGGGATACTATTTATAGCAAGGCACCTAATGGTGAGTATATTGGCAGTGTCGATCCCAGTTTCAATTCGCTCGGAGAAATAAGATGTTTGCCTAAGTTATGACATTCAATTATTATTAAAGGTTCACTCTAATAATAATTAATATTTTAAATGATATATTATAATGTTATATTTGCACCTTTTATTTGAGGGGTCATTGATACATTAAAAAGGGGGCCATTTCAGTTAATTATTTGGACGCCAATTATAAAGGTTATATTTTAATATCTTTGAGGTGCAACTTAATAACATTTTAAAATAATTAAAAAGGCAAAGAGGGGTCGACCTCTTGAGAGGGTTATATAAGCTATCTGGAGGAAATCGAGATCTCTCTCTTGGACATTTTGTTATTTCATTTCATGAACTTCTTGGCATTGGAGAACAGTGACAAGGGTTTCTGCAATTTCCTATGTGTATCGACATTGGAGAGCGTACCTCCTTCAGTGTATCAGCAATCTGAGGTTGTGAAACTATCAACTGAAGTTGCTCTACTGTTGGCTTCATTCAAGAGTCAAGTTTGTGCAGATTGGAGACATTTTTCAGGGGTTTTTCAGGCATATTTCAGTATGGAGGCGAATATCACTAAGGACCGCTTATTTCAATAATGGTAATACTTCCCAGGTCGTACCATTTATCCTCCTTGCAGTTGTACCACTTGAGGAGGGAGGCGCGATTTCTCTAGGTTGAACACCTATGCTTTTGAGGGGGTTCTTTCACCATTTTGAGCATCCACTTCTACATAGCTTTGGCGTGGGTTTGAGGCAGAGTTTCTCACAGTTTGTAGCAGGTCGAACCCTCTACTTGTTTCAACCATGGCGTCCAACAACCCTCAGTTTTGATATTTTGCTATTTCTTGTTTTCAGGTATGTACTATTGTAAAAGCTTTGAAAATAAGTTGAATGAAAGAAATTTACTTTGCTGCAATAGTTTTCCTTTTGTAGTTAGATATTTTTCTTCAGTTTTCTTTATGCCTAGCACTATATTTCAAAAAAAATACAAAAAAAGCATATATTCAGCAAAAACACAAAAAATCACTAAACAAACAAATACCGACAGTAAGTTTCAGCAGTAAGAGCTTAACATTTTGGGAGAACTTAGAGTTTTGACAGTGGTATTAGAGTAGTTCCCTGCCAGCCTTAGGGTTTAAATCCAGCTCCGTTGATGCAACAAAGTGACAAGTACAAAAGGCATATTGCAAGGGAAGACAGGAAACAAAAACAGTGGCCACAATCTTATCCTGAACATGACACTTTTTCAGCTGCAATAGCAACAAGACAGCGTGGTATTGAGGGTGATTCATCCAACACAATGGGTGAAAGAGGTAGTGGTAGCCCACCCAGGAATGAACTTGGAAATGAAGTTAGAAATGAGGGAAACAATGAAGAAAGGGAAGCTCGAGAAATTTTTAGATGCATGGCAATAGGGCAGGAGCAGGTTGTAGATGCTTTACGAGCACTTACAACAATGATGCAGCACATGTATCCTCAGGGAAGACAAAATCATGAACCAAATGACAATAGGAGTGTGGTTGGAACCCCCAAGGCACAGAGAGCACCCACCCGTACGTTTGATAGAGCTACACGCCCTACCTTATTGAGAAATGAACCAGGGTAATGTGAAAAAAGAGGGAGAGGCAATGTTTGCAGATAATCTTATGGAAGAAAATGATGAATGAGAATTGTTGACACCACAGGTGAGGGAACGCATAAGCTTTGACATATTTGTAAGTCAAAGGAAAGAGCATTACAGAGAAAGACAAAATCGGAGACCTAGAGACCAATACAGTGACCTGAAACATGCCACTAGCAAACTCACATTACCTACATTTGATGGCGATGGGACAGTTACAGCTCAAGCTTGGGTTCACAAGCTTGATACCTTCTTGAATCTTTGACCCATGGCAGAGGGGGGTGCAATAAAATATGCCACTTTACATTTGGAGGGAGCAGCCCATGATTGGTGGTACCACGGAATGGTCACACTGCAGCATAACCGCATCACTTCTTATCAAGAATTCGTGGATAGATTGATTGAACGCTTTGATAAGAAGGATCTAGAAGCATACTTTAGGGACTTGGCTTAGCTCAAACAGGTTAGGAGTTTGGAGGGTTACATTGGTGACTTTCATAAATTATCAGTCATGGTTCCTAATATTTTTGAGAGGGGATTAGTTGTGCTATTTATTGAGGGCCTATTGGAACCATTGAGAGGATGGATAAAAGCTTTTGACCCATTGGAACCATTGAGAGGATGGAGAAGATTTGTAAAAGCTTTTGGCGTTTAAATTCGCACCTCTGGAATGCGTATTTGAAACGGACAGCTATGCACAGATAAACTGCTCTTCAAATTAGGAGGGGAAGCTCCCTCTTGCTGATGGTGTTGAAAGAAAGTAAACTAAGAACTAAGTTGCCTATCTTTTTTATCACCTTAGAGCACAAGGTTTATTAAACACAAACGCCGCAGCTGAGATTTTCTGATTTAAGAACTTCAACTACGACTAGCTTAAGCTAAAGACGTTTCTAACTTCTCAAGTAATACGCAGAGCAAGAGAAACTAGAAATTAACAAGGTTGATTTTCTGACAAAATGCTTCAATAAACTCTTTCTCAACAAACATCTACACACTCCAATGTAAGCTGAAATCAAGATCATAAAAGTAGAACACAAATAACGGAAATTTGAGATTTTAGACCAAGGCAAAGGAGGCTCATGATTTTATTACTCAAACTTCTGAAACAAAATCTACTTCTAACATGCCTGGAACAAGAAGTTGCAGCTAAAGAGGCTTGCAATCTTGTTCTTAATAACACGTAACAACAATTACAAGACTCTTTGTTATTGTAAAAGAGTATCTGCAATAAATTTGGCTATCATAAACAATTGAACAACACTGAATAACAAATAGAAGGCACTTAGCCTAAGCATTTTGTTATCACTAGCATGGTTAAAGAAAACTAATGAGCAAAGGCTCTTATTTATAGGCAAGTAGAGGAGTAGGGAACCCTAAAATCTCCTTGCTTTCACAATCTAGGGCTTGCTCAGCAAGCAAGCTTTATTTCTAAATCTAGAAAGAAGATAACATCTAACACCTAAGAAAGCAGAAAAAGTGGGAAACGCCAACTATTACATTTATCTTCTTTCTCTTCTTCAAGGAATGGATAAGAAATGCTCCAAGAATAGAAAGAAAGCGGAAAGATGAAAGCCATTTCAAATCTCAATCACATCCGCAAAAAAGCAGGAAACTGTGTCCTGGTTTGGTGCATCTATCCCAGGCAATATTCCAATTCTCTAAGATCTCTTCGCCTTCTGTGTTCAAACTTAGAGAATCTTTCACTTCTTCAGTTGCTTTATGAGTTCTATTCTTGAAAAACATCACTGCCCTAAAAGATGACTCACTAATTGATAACTTGGCGGCTTTGCAACTTTAAGCTTCTGACACTTCGCTTGACTTCCAATGGAAGAGTATTGCACAACCCTTTTCCGATACCTTCCCTTTTTGCTCATATCACACCTTTTCACGCTCTTTAGCTGAGATGATGAAGTTTTGATATAGTGTTGATTTGGTCTTAAACTCGAGGGGAGTGTACTCCATTTTGAAAACCTTGAAGAATGACTGTAAACTCGCCTATGTTTAGACAAGTTTTGAGCAACTTTCTATTTTTAGAATGTTGGTTTTTTGCAATGTTCCACGGAGTCTCCTGAAGGGGACGCGTCTCCATGTGGGGGACGGGTCTCGGAGACGGGGGGACAAGGGGTCTAAGTTTGGGGACGGCGGGGGGACGGCGGGGGGACGGCGGCGGGGGGGCGGCGCTGATATACATAGGGTACTTGAATAACTAGTTATAAAAAGATGTTTTAGAATAACAATTCAAATTAAACTTTGGCAAATTAGTAAAATTGCAAATACTAACATTTTGAATACTTGAAAACTATTAGTAATCACTAATCAAATAAAATATTAAAATTTGACAAATGAAATTGTCGAATTTGAGATTTCTATTATATGAATATCGAAAATATGACATGTCACATCATAATATCATATCATAATGATAAAAATAAGTAGCATGAGTACATTGATAGTTTGATATCATAATCAAAATAAGTACAAAATGCAAAAATGTAGTTAAGGGAGGCCTCTAATCATCCCCAAACTCCTCATCACTCGAACTACTAGAATCCTCGCGATCAAGCACTGCCAAACTAATACCAACCAGCCCTGCATCTGAAGCCGAAACTGCAGCATCCTCATCAATCTGTGCTGGCTCCTCTGGGTCTACATCCCACCGTGCTGCTGGACTCTCTTTGTACAAAAGTGATTTGCGGTCAATGAGACACAAAGCACTATGTACAGCCACAAGCTTCTCTGCTCTCCTAGAGGTAAGTTTGTTCCTCTTAAGAGAGTGGATGAAGCTATATGTAGACCAGTTCCTCTCAGCAGCTGAAGAACTAGAAACCTGAGATAACAATCGAATGGCTAGAGTGGTAGTCAAAGATCCTGATCCATGGCAAGTCCACCACAAAATTGGGTCCTCCTACGCCATAGTTCGCATATCCATCTTGGTTGCATCTGAATAACCTCTAAGAGTGGCAAATTTGGTCCACTCAGTGCGAATCACACTGGCATCTACATCATCATACATCCTCTCAATGCACCTAAAGAACCTTGCCTTCACCTCTGCATCTTGTATCGGTGTTACTCTACCAGGCCTAGTCAAGTACCACTTAGGATTAAGTGCATAGGCTGCCATGTGCAAGGGAGTGTTGAGCTTCTCCCATCTCCTGTGAATGATTGGCTGAATGTGCCCGTGGTAGAATGCTAATGTAGGGTCCCTCTCTCGCACAACAGCCCTCATCTGATCAAGCATAGAATCAATGCACTCATACACCTATCCAAGGCTAGGGCGTAATCCATCTGATAACTGACAGATCAAACATTGACGACCTTACTCCAATTCCTGTTTAATTCATGAGCGTAAAAGGCTCTCTTGCAACTCAATCATTCTGTCTAAGAGAATGAAATAAGAACCATATCTCGTATCAGTAGGTTTCAGGAACTCCTTCTTAGCGAAGGTCCTGAAAAGTGCATGTGATGTGTGGTGGTTGCAGATAAACATCTGCACATCTCTCGCATCATGAACCACTGCTCTAATCCATTCAATCTTTCCCATGTCCTTGAGTGCATTGTTCATGGCATGCACACAACATGGGGTCCACCAGATATGCCTATAAGTAGCCTCAATAAGTCTCCCTGCAGCTTTGCACACATGCGCAGCATCTGTCACAACTTGGACCACATTTTGTGGCCCAACCTCCTCAATAGCACCTCTGAGAACCTCAAACTGAAAATCAGCATCTTTGCGATGCCCTGAACAATCAACTGCCTTAAGAAAATATGGGCCCTCAGTACATGTAACCATGATGTTAATGAGTGGACGATGGCTAATGTTCGTCCACCCATCCATGACTATGCTACATCCTGTCTCAATCCAACACTCCTTCATCTTCTCCATCAACAAATTGATCTTGGAATAGTTCTTATCCAAGATCGCTGTCCTCAATTTCGTCTCACCTGGTGGCACATATGATGGTCCTCCCTTTGCCACCATCGATATCATATCCTTAAAATAAGGAGATCGGGCAACATGAAACGGGATGCCATTGGCAAAGAAGAACTTGCCAATGGCATCATCTATCTCATCCTTGAGCTGCACATTAAACAAATCTGCAATGGGGTTACTTTGAGTTTGACTTTGCACTTTCCGTTTCCCCCTCCCCTCTCCTGCATAGGCACTAGAAGAAGAACCTGGTGTCCCTCCTACTCTCGTCCGCAAAGTATGGCTAGATCTCTGTTGTTGGCTATGCTGAAGCTGTGTCCTATGAGACAAAGTAGTAGGCACAGGTGCAACTGGAGTATCATCATGAACACCCCATAACTTATTTATTTCAATTTTGAATTTCAGGTTTTCCGGTTTTAATAAAAAACGACATATGCCCACACCTTTTCCTTTAATGAAAAGGAGGTGTGCATTAACTCTAGTGATGCTGCCATACCACCCACCACCACAAAAGTTGCACTTCCACCTCCTTGTGCCACCAGTTGTTGCCGCTTGCGGTTGCCTGCTTAGATCTTTTGTTGCAAATTGTTTGAGAGGGGAAGTGGGATCAAAAGGACCCCTAGCATACTTTGCCAATATTGCAGAAGAGCAATTTACATTACTTGTTTCACTTGCCATGGAACTAGTTTGGACTTCATGCTCATCCCCATGGTCATCCCCCTCAGCCCCAGGTTCATATTCAGGATCAATATCACTATGTGAATGAGCTTCATCCTCACTCATGTTGATGTCATCATTGTCATGAGAGCTCATTGTGACACTGCAATAAACAAATAAATTCTATAAGTGCCTAGTTTCAGCCTAGTTTCTGTTTAACAAATTTTAAAATAAAATTTTAAAATTTCATGATGAATCTTGATGGAAAGATGAAAGAAAAAAAAATGAGCCTTGAAATGAAAATGAAGAATATGAATATGCATTTGCAGCCATGTATATGAAATTATGATTAAATTTTTAATCATAATTTCATAGACATGTGGCTGCAAATGCATATTCATGTTTTGATTTTCATTTCAATGCCCATTAAAAACATCAAACTACATTTTCAAAATGAATCTAAAAACTTGGAAAACAAAACAAAAAAAAATTGAAAAAACTAAGATAAACAGTCATAAAATCCTACCTTGTGCTTGAAAAATCCTTCAAAATTGGTGTAGAATGCTCCTCCTCTTCTTCTTCTTTCTCCTTCTCACCCCTCTTGCACTTGCAGCACCTCAAACTCACTCTTTCACTCACTCTTCTCACTGGTTTTCCTCTTCTTCACCTAGCTGCTCCAAAACATCAAATGCATATATGAGTAAAAAAGAAAGCAATTTGAGAGTTTTATTTCATTTAGAGGCTTTGAGATGGGTCCCATAGGCCTTTAGGGTTCGGCCCCATGCACAAACTTCAAGAAAAATAAAAGATTTAAAAAAAAAAAGCACTTTAAAATGCGTCCCAGCGCGGGAGACTCCTGGGCGTCTCCGAGACGCTTGAGGGACGCTTGGACGTCTCGGAGATGCCCAGACGTCTCCCCCGTCTCAGAGACGTCTCTCACGTCCCGGCGGCGGTGGCGGGACGGCCAAGGGACGTCTCCATGGCGTCCCCAAGTCTCTGAAACGTCCCGGACGCGGAGACGGCACAAAAAAGGGGGGAGACGCGTCTCCGTGGAACACTGGTTTTTTGGCCTCAAATGGACAAATTTTTGGAATTTTTTCTGAGATATGGTTTTGCTCAAAATTTCATTGCAAGACAACCCAGATTGTCCGTTTTTGAAAATTTTGAATTTAGACTGAAAAAGCAGCAAACCCTAATTTCTTCAATTTTTCACCGAAAAAGTTGGCACCTGGGTTTTGTTCAAAATACAATTTGGAATGAACCCAGTTGATCCAAATTCGAAAAACACTGATGGCTGATGGAAAAAGTAGCAAACCCTAAAATCTGAAATTTTATTGAAAACGCTGAGATCTGGGTTTTCTTCAAAAGATTCTTTTGAGAGGACCCAGATGATCAAAAATTGAAAGCCCTGAGGATTTCACTGACATGCAAATAAAAAGCAGCTGCTGCAACTTGAGAAAATTTCTTGAAAATTCTTCAAAAGGTTGGGATGAAAAGACTTAGATGGCTGAAAATTGAAAATCTTGACCTTCTCCTTCAAAATTTTGATGTTCTGGATGAAAAAAGCATGAAAAAGCAAGGTCTTATGTTGCTGGTCTGAAAATTAATGAAAAACTTCTTGAAAATCAGCAACCTTGAACTCTTGAATCTTGAAATAAAAACTTCAAAGTTGTTGCTCCTCTTCAACTTGGACGCCACTTGCAAAAATAATGAAATTTGAATGATAAAAGCCTTTTAAATAAGCTCTAGGCTTGAGATAATTCTGCTTTCTTTCGCTTTTATCCTTCAAAACCCTAAAATCAGCCTATTCATCAAACTTGGACATCCATGTTCGTCTTGAATTTGAAATTTTGGAAATTTTGACTAAGGCATGATATTTTGGGCGCCCTTCTTGGCTGGAGGCACCAACCTTCTCCAGACTTAACCATTTCTCATAAGTTTTCAACTTTTCCTCAATTTTGGACCCTGTTTGATCTTCTATCTCCGGCTTCCAGGTTGATCCAACGAGCGAGTTGGATGATTCATCGCGAAGTTCGACTGATTCTAAGAAGATCACCTTGGAGGCACTTCTGGCTAAAAACTTCGTTCTGACCTTCAAATTCATGGGAGCCTATTTCCTCCAAGGGCTCTGAACTTTCACAGTGTTAGCCATTTTTGCATGATTTTCAAGTTCTTCATTTCCCTTTGATCTTTTGATGAAATTATGATTCTGGGAGCTACGTTAATCAAATTGACTGGCTGACTGCTTCGTTGGATAACTTAATTGAATCAGACAAGACGATCTTGGAGGCTGTGTTGGCAAATTCTATCATCTTAGACCTCAAAATTTTGGGCACCCTTCTTCACCAGGGGCGCCCATATTTACCAGACTTAGAATTTTTTTCATTTTCTTCACCTTTTCTCTTCTTCAGATGATCTTGTCAGATCTCGAGTTCTAGGCGCCGGATTGACTAATGGTTGGGCTCGTTATGGCGCTGAGGAGAAATCAAGAGGAGTCTCCTAGGAGTAATTTTGTCAGAAAGTTCAATTTGAGGCTTCAAAAGCTTGGGCGCCCCTGGCAAGCTGGGGTGCCCAACTTCACTAGAGTTAGCCATTTTTCTGTATTTTCTTCTTGCTTCTGAGTTTTGACTCTTGTCAGACCCTCTAATCTGCCTGCTGCATCTAGTGGCTGCCAACTTTGTTTAACGTGCTGAAGGTCTCATTGGAAAGCCTGATTAGTTCTAAGGAAGTGATGTTGGAGGCTTCACTGGCAAAATCATCTGTTTGGGCTCTCAAAATCATTAGTGCCTTTCTCTTCTAGGGGCGCCCATTTGCTTCAAACTTAGAATATTTTACTTGATTTTCATCTTCACATTTGAACCATTATTCCATACTTTCAGCTCAATCTGGATTTTTCGAAGAACAACAAGTCAAACTCTCTGACGAAGACAACTGTTGTGAAGCTGATTGAATTCTGAAGAGACTGAGCTCAATTGCAAACCCTAATTGCTAGATTTTCCCTAAAAATATGGGCACCTATTTCCTCTTGGGGCGCCCATGACAAGTAGTGCTAGTGAATTTTAAGCAGATTTCACCTTCTTCATTCAACATGCATGTTCATCATTTGATATTCTGTTCAATGCTTGATCATTGAATCTGATGCCTGGCAGCGAACTGACCTCCATTGATGACTTCAGGGCTCCTGATATGCTTCTGAGAAAGCAGAATAGACCCACTAGGGAAAAACTGACCTTTTTGAGATTCTGACTGTACTAGCTTGATATGGAAGTATTTTGAGCCAATCAAAATCAATTTGGACCTTGGCGGACAAACTTTCTATTTTTTTTTTTAAAAAAATTTAGAAAATTTTACCAGTATCCGTTTCGAAAGAAACCCAGAAAAAGTTACTATTTTTAGGAAATTCCTAAAAATAGCAGTTTCCCTAAAAAGTAGGGATGAAAAACTGAGATCTGGGTTTTGTAGATTAGGCTACTCTGAGCAGACCCATATCGTCAAAGTTTTGAAAATTTTCATTCTTACCCCTCATGCAAGACATGCACACCCAAATTTTGACCTTTTTGACTAATTTAACAAGACTTTTAGTCATTTCTTCAAAATGTCTAAGTGTAACAAAAATTTTAATTTTGGAGTACAACAAGTATATATGACAAGGAGATGTTGGCCATCATGCATGCGTTGGCCAAATTCAGGCAATACCTTGTGGGCAACAAATTTTGTGTTAGGGCAGATCATAACAACCTGAGACATTTCCTAGGGCAGCAGACCTTAATGATCATCAATAGAAGTGGGTTAGTAAGTTGCAGTCGTATGACTTTGACATTGCTTATGTCAAAGGGACTCAAAATGTTGTTGTTGATGCCTTGTCTAGTCGACCACATTTTAGCTCCATGGTTGAGATTTCAAAGGATTGGAGACATCTTATTATAGCAAAGTATGCCAATTATTCTTTGGCTTTTGGCATAGTTGAGGGTTTAGTGCAGGACATCAGATATTCAGTTGTAAATGATCTCATCATTTACAAGGGAAGGATCTTTTTGACCCCAGGATCAGAGATGAAGAGCATAGTATTGAGGGCCTTTCATGATGTACCCATGGTAGGACATCCTGGATATTTCAAAACTTATAGACAGGTTCGGGAGCGTTTCACTTGGAAAGGACTCAAGTTAGATGTTCTTCGATATGTCAGAGAGTGTCATGTTTGTCAACAAAATAAACAGGAACACACCTATCCTGTAGGGTTACTTCAGCCACTTCCAATTCCTGACAGGAAGTCGGAATGTTTGTCAATGGATTTTATTATGGGCTTGCCAAAAGCCCAGGGTAGAGACTGTATCTTTGTAGTTGTTGACTGCCTCACAAAGTATGCTCACTTTTTTCCGATAACAGTTGCATATTCAGCTACAGAAGTAGCAGAGTTATTTTTCAGGGAGATATTTAGATTGCATGGAGTACCTCGAAGCATTGTTGGTGACATGTATTCTTGAGCAGATTCTGGAAGGAGCTATTCAGACTGTGTGGGATTGAGCTTACTCCAAGCACCAACTACCACCCACAAATGGATGGATAGACTGAGATTGTAAATAAATGTGGAGGGATATCTTAGGAATTATATTGCAGGGCAGCAAAAGGCTTGGGTAAAGTGGATTCACCTCTGTGAGTACTACTATAACACCACTTACCATTCATGGCTATGTATGGTTATGAGGCACCTAGCTTTCTTGACTTACTGCTGAGTGATAGTAGAGTGCCTAGTGTTGAGGATCTTTTGCTGGAGAACCAGGATATTATGAGGGCTCTTTGTGAGAATATTCAGAAGGCACAAAATCAACAAAAGCAGTATGCGGATCAGAAGAGGGTAGAGCATTCTTTTGAGGTAGGGGATATGGTGTATCTGATGTTGCAGCCCTATCATCAGTCCACTCTTAAGAAGAATGATGCAGAGAAACTTAAGCCATGATATTATGGCCCTTTCAGGATCATCAGGCGGGTAGGTGAGGTGGCTTATGAGTTGGAGTTACCGGTAGATAGCAGGGTTCACAATGTCTTTCATGTGTCACGCCTCAAGAAAGCGTTAGGATATCGTGTTGTTCCTTCTATAGCTTTACCACCCCTGGATGATGAGGGGAAATTGATTCTAGTGCCTGAGGCCATCTTGGATGTCAGAGAGAGACAGTTGCGGAGGTAGGTCATCAAGGAGTATTTGATTAAATGGAAGGAATTGCCAGTTGAGGATGCTACATGGGAGAGTGAGGAGATTCTGCAGCATCCGGAGTTGAGATTGCTTGGGGACAAGCAATTTCAGGGAGGGTGGACTGTAATGTCCCCTCCTAGCTAGACTTCAATAGTTCAATGGGATTAGCCTATTAGTCGACCCTCGTAGGCTAATGGGATTGGATAGAGGGTCTTTGTGGCAGAAACTCGATCATTTGACAGTTTTATTCTTCTCCGGAGTTCAGGGAGTTTCAGGTTTGGCTTTCGCAAGGGATTCAGAGCTCAGTTTTACATACTATTTATAGTAAGTCGTTCCGGTAGGGTTATTATTTATAGCAAGGCACTTGATGGTGAGTATATTGGCAGTGTCGATCCTAGTTTCAATTAGCTCAAAGAAATAAGGTGTTTGCCTAAGTTATGACATTTAATCATTATTAAAGGTTCACTTTAATAATAATTAATATTTTAAATGATATATTATAATGTTATATTTGCATCTTATACTTGAGGGGTCATTGATGCATTAAAAAGGGGGCCATTTCAATTAGTTATTTGGACGCCAATTATAAAGGTTATATTTTAATATCTTTGAGGTGCAACTTAATAACATTTTAAAATAATTAAAAAGGCAAAGAGGGGTCGACCTCTTGAGAGGGTTATATTAGCTATTTGGAGGAAATTGAAATCTCTCTTGGACATTTTGTTATCTCATTTCATGAACTTCTTGGTGTTGGGAGAATAGAGACAAGGGTTTCTGCAATTTCCTGTGCATATTGTCATTGGAGAGCATAGCTCCTTTAGTGTATAAACAGTCTGAGGCTGTGAAACTATTAGCTGAAGTTGCTCTACTGTTGGCTTCATTCAAGAGTCAAGTTTGTGCAGATTGGAGACATTTTTCAGGGGTTTTTCAGGCATATTTCAGTATGGAGGCGAATATCACTAAGGGGCGCTTGTTTTATTGCTATTAATACTTCCCAGGCCGTACCACTTGAGGAGGGAGGCGTGATTTCTCTAGGCTTGAATGCCTATGCTTTTGAGGGGGTTCTTTCACCATTTTGGGTGTCCACTTCTACATAGCTTTGGCGTGGGTTTGAAGTAGAGTTTCTCACAGTTTGCAGCAGGTCGAACCCTCTACTTGTTTCAGCCATGGCGTCTAGCAACCCTCAGTTTTGATATTTTGCTATTTCTTGTTTTTGGGTATGCACTGTTGTAAAAGCTTTGAAATTATGTTGAATGAAAGACATTTACTTTGCTGCAATAGTTTGTTTTTTGTAGTTAGATATTTTTTTTCAGTTTTCTTTATTCTTGGCACTATATTTCAAAAAAATACAAAAAATGCATATATTGAGCAAAAACACAAAAAATCACAAAACAAACAAACAAATACCGGCAGTAAGTTTCAGCAGTTAGAGCTTTATAGTTTGGGAGAACTTAGAGTTCTTACATTCTTGCATAAGGGTTTCCACTTAAATTGTGTGTTCTTCTTGTGTTGCATAATTGTTAAATCTTATGTGATTGATATTGTGCAATTGATATTATTATGGTTGTTAGTTTGAAAAAAGAGCAAAAGATTGTATTATACTGATTCACCCCACCACCCTCATCTCCCACCCTCCTCTCCAACTCTCTCAGTATAATCGTGTGCTCATCACTTTTGTGCTTTCATTGAAGTTCTTTGATGTTGGGTGGCTATCTACATAGACAAATCTTACATGGTATCAAAATGTCATGTCCCCGAAATCGTGAGATCTAGAAGCATTTAACCTTTTGATATTACGTAATAATAATTGTCCAAGATGATATTACATCGTAAACATTATGATATAATAAATATTAAAGTATATAAAATAATAAGATAATTTGGAATATCATTAGATATAAATATAAATATTAACATTTAAATATATATAAAATATATTAATAAAATTATCAATATTGGACAATTATGATTACCATAATTAAAAATGTTAATAATTTACTATCACCATAAGACAAGAAATAATAATAATAAAAAGTAATAAATATTAAATATATAAGTCATTTGCTAACATATAAACATAAAACAAACCTTCGAAAATTCATTTTTCTTGCAATGATAGCAATGATGCAGCGATGGAGAAGCCTTTGCCAAGGATGTGACTATTCACAGGTATGCGTTGAAGAGACATCTTCTTTCAAGCGGCTCCAACAGGTATCAAATCGCCCATAAATAGCTTGGCTTAGAGGGGAGGAATCATCATCAAATGGAATTGGAGTTGTTGTCTTCACCAAGCACAGAGACTAACATGGAAGATATTCCAATGAAGCCATTCATATCATTTTGATAGCTATCGCATGTTGATTGCAAGAAGACCTGATATCTGGGAGACAAAGATAGAACAAAAAACGAATAAGGAAGATTAGTGGATTACCAAGTGTCTTGGGCGCAACATCTGAAGATCGAAATAGTTCATTTGTGAAGGAGTCCGACTGTTGGGTTATTGTTGGGAACTCGGGGCTTAGGCAACATTCTGGGCGCAACCATTAAGGACCAGGACAGTTCGATTCTCACATATATCACTTGACTCCCACATTCTAGGGGAGACTCAATTTAAATTATTGACAGTGAAATCTTGGAAAGATTACTTATTGAGGCTGCTCATCAATGGCCATTAGACGTGCTTGTACAGGCCTAGCATAATTACGGCATTAAGGTAATCTCTGTAGAAGAGAATCTTCGCACTGTATGCCAAGCTAAATCTGAGATTTCTGAGTGATAAGGTAAGTGATTTCTGTATAAAATAGATGAATATAAATTATGTTGAAGCCTCATTGATAATACATAAGTGGATTAAGGAGTTAGTAAGGTTGGTGTTTTTGATATATATAATAAATATAAATATATTGAATATAATGTTTGATATATGTATAGATATATATTATTTACAGTCATTCAACAACAATGCTTGCAGCAACTATTGGGACTTACAAGTAGTAATGGGAGAAATGGTGTAATAAGGGTAACATCTCAGGGATCTTGATAGGCGTTTAATATCTAATGTCCTCGTGGAATACATTATATTGGAATCATTCATAGTGAGTAATAGGGAGGGAATGAATAATCCTTTGACAAGGAGGAAATCTTCACTTCATCTTCAATCTTACTAGATGTAATTACTGAAATTTGCGGACCTCAAACGTTTCTAATGTCTCCTTGAGAAACACTTTGAATGCAAGATTCAGGTTTGAGTGCTTCCACTAGAAAGGGGTCATTACACAAAACATTTTATACCAACTCTTACAATTCATGCCATAAACAATTAATGACACATACATGGGCACATAAACACATTTGTTAAGATGACCTAATAATTAATGTGTTAGGAATACCATTCCTTGCATAAAACATCTAATGAGATCTTAAGACAATTGGCTAGATCAAATAAAAGGGAATGTGCTATGACTAGAGGGATGGAGCTTCTTGTCCATAGCAACTGAAAAAGGCTAGTGCCTAAACTTTTTGAAAATCTAAAATAATAATTGGCTATTTCCTAGATTTGACAATTGCTTCTTCTTGTGCATAGCTATTGAATATGGCTGATGTGTATGCGTTTGAAATTTAAAATAAGTGTGTGCTAGAGCCAAGGACTGGAGGAATAAAACTATTCATGCTAAATAGTTGGTGGAATAGTGCCTATGCCTAAAATTTAAATTCAAATGAATATTAAGGATACTTAGGATGATGAGTTGCTTGGAATTCCAAATATATGTGTTTAATGACAACAAATATCAACAAGCACTTGTCAATGACTGGGTTTGATCATTGATCATGCTGAGTTTTATTCCTTTTACAGTCTAGAGAGAGATGCAATAATCCTTTCACATAGCTCTAGTGAGAGATACTTAAATGTTTACATGTTAATTTATATTTATTGTTGTCCTCATTGTCTTCTCTACCCATTTGCAGTTATAAATTAGGTGTATAACAGTAACTACTAAGAGTTGGGTTGTCCTATCCATAGTTAGAATACTTGGACATGACTTGGACTCAATAGACAAAAAAAGTTCTAATGTGGCAAAACTTAGCAACATAAATATTTAAATTTGTTAAAAAAATATAAAATTTATGCAAAATACAATTAAAAAATGTATCAAATGAGTTTGGTGGGGGTTTGGGGATTAGTGCCCCTAGTGGGGTTGAGGGTTAGCACTCCTCATAGGGGTTGGAGGCATTGCCCCAAGTTGGGTCAAATCCACTATAAAATCCTCCCGATTTGCTCAACAATGCTGAAATGCCAGTGTGCTTCTTCAACTTGGGTGGATAGGGCTTATAAAGCTAAAAAATCATGTTATTACAATGCTTTTCCTATGCTTTTCTTGCATCCACCTATTATTCCTGTGCATGGTGAGTTTTGCACCTTGACTCGTTGAGTACTTGCTAGAAACTTGCCAACAACTTTCTCAAAATTCACAAGAAATTTGCGATTGCAACTCGGGGAGTTTTACTTGCAAAATCTCAGCACTAGAAGTTTTTGCCTAGTAGTCATTGACTCGACAATTAGTAAAGATATGGTCATATCAATAAATAATCAAATCCTTTTGGACTATAAAGGTCCAAGATAAATTTGTTAAGGAAGAATGTAAATGATTTAATGAAACTTGCTCTGTGTTGCACTAAGACAACTGAATTGCAATGGTAGCCTTTTTGAGTTTTGTGATGTAGGTTACCAGTGAAGAATTGGAAACTTATGGCAATGATTTGATCTAGTTGATTCATGGAAGCCCCTTTCTTCATTATGAAATTGTGATGATGCTTATGGTTCAATCATCTTGCTAGATAGATTGTAATTGATTTATTTTATTCTTAGAAGGTACTTGCTTTTGCAATCCTATTGTGATTTGTAAATGTTAATAAGATTATATCAAAGTTACCTTATTTCTTATCTTGTTCATTGTACCCTATCTTGCAGTTCCTTGAAGTGGTTTACTTTCAACTTAAGCAAGGGTTTCAAACAAATCCTAGTGGACGTGAGCAAGGAAACTTTCCATTCATTGATGAATCTTGGTTTTCCGAGGACAACTTCTTACAACTTATGTGCAAGGTCCCTCATTATGTGTTTTGACTATTAGATCACTCACTATTTCATGGTTGTTTATCTTGAAATATTAATCACTATTGATTATTGAGACAGGTTAGGAATTTTTTTTTTACAGGAGTTCTTTTCTATGATAAGGGAAGCTCAACCAGTTGATGGAGAACTTCTTTTCCAGGTACTTATCCATAATAATTTCCTCCTTATTTCTGTTGTAATGTTAATTGTATTGCTTCCTTCGCTTATCAATAATTAACAAACGTCAGTCAACGACCCAAAAAATATTGAAAAAGTTATGGCAATTACAAGTCAATAAATAAATATTTTCTTTGGTTAGTTCATCCATTCCCTAATTGTAATCCAAGATGCCCAAATGACCAGCTCTCATCTCCTTTTACAGAAACCCTTGATCTTCTAGAAAGATCCAAAAAAACCTCCATAAAGCTTCTAGAAGAATATTTTAATATTTCCTAAAGTGACTTTATAATATTATTTTATTTTTTACTTAAGTCACTTCAAAAATATTTAATAAAGTGACTTTGTAATATTTTATTCTTTTATTTAAGTCACTTTAATTAAATTAATTAAAATAAAGTTACCTTTATGATTTAATTTATTTAGATAACTTTATAAATAATTAATTTAATATTATTCCCTTATAACTCCTAATTTAATCTATGGGAATAAAATAGGCTAGGTACCTCCACAAGATGATCACTTGAAAAATGGGAACATTACATTGCAACCCAAGTAATCAATCCATTCAATATTGTTTGTATTACATTAATGGATTCCTTCACCTATTGCAATGGTACAGCTCTATCAAAGCTTACTTAACAATATTCCATCACCCCGATCTGCATTGAATCAATATTTAAATGTGCATTTGTTTCCAAAACAATTCAGAAAATATCTTTGCAACTTTAGTTTTCAAGTTTAAAAGGAAAAAGCCTGCAAGGATTCAAAATTTCCTTAGCATTTAGATAAGTTTCAAGATGATGTGAAAATGTATTTATCTTGTAGGCCAAAGCATGGTAGAGTGGTACATGCTTGTATTTAAAACTCATTGGCATCATAACCAAATCGTAGACATCGAACAAGACAGATTGTTCAATTGTGGATAGTCACCCCTTTAAATAGGATGCCTTTTTGTTTTACTTAGAATATTAACTAATGTTATAGCTTGCAAATTTTAGCAGTATTAGATAAAACAATTGTGATAATTGTTTTTTTCTTTTCTTTTTTTTTTAATGTTGGGTTATGTTTCCAGAGGTCATTTATAAAGATAATGACACGCAATTTTAAAATTAAGATATAATTTTCTGTCACTTTTCACGGAAGTGCATACAAGAATCATTTTTACAGGCAAAAAGATTAAAGAAGATGCTTGAAGGAAGTCTTGGATGGTCTTTTGATGATAATGTTGCCTACAGCTATGACGAAAATGACGAGGTTTGTTATACAATTGTTTATATTCATACCAAACATGTCTTGAGAATTTAATTGTACTCTTCATGTTGTTGGAGTGTTCTAATTATTTTCTTTGGAATATGTTTTTAGTTTGCTCCAGTGGTTGTGGCAGAGGAAGATTTAACAAGTATGGAAGAAGAGATATAAACATGAACTTTCACATTGTTGAGGAGAGAGATGTCTTTCTTGTATGATATGCAATTTTCTTTTACTGGGATTGCGTATGCAACTTTTACAATAATTGTTCACAAAAGAAAAATTAATATAATGGTGTTCACATATGACCACTTTTGTCAATGGTCTCATTAATGCATCTTGCATGTTAAGTATCAAAAGGATACAAGACATCTCCAATCAAGCTAGAGATATGTGAAACCTGAATTAAATAAATAAATAAACATATGACAAGAAGTAACCTTTAACACTAGGTATTTGTTCATTATATTTTACCCTTAGCTTACTTAAAGCATAACACTTGCAACTTTCTTGGTGAACTTAAATTTTTCACTTAATGATGGGTTGTAATTTATGTCTTTGGGCATAAAGAGAAAAAAAGCTTGAGATTTACAATTTTGGGTCTAGCCATGATCTCCCCTTGTACCATAGATATTTTTTAAAATAACCAAATGTATAGTATTGCTATGTTAAACTTCTGGATTATATGTTATAAGCACTCAAATATATTAGTCATAGTTTGCATGCTTTATGTTCCATAAGATATGATTGCTACTTTGGATGCAAATGATGAATATATTTCCTCTTGTTTCGTATTATATATGTTTTTATTTAATTTCTTTCCAATAAATGTTAAAACTCTATTTGAAAAGAAAAAAAAATGTTTGGTGTAGATGAAGTGCCACAATAGTCTTTGAAAGTGTCCTCGTTGGTCATCAAACTAGATATATGTAATGTTGCCTATTATGAATACATGATCAAGTTTTTTCTTTGAGAATGGTTTGTTTCTAGTGCATTAAAAAATAAATCTCTTTAAATCTAATTGTGAAGCTTCTTGTTGAATATGATAGGTTGGAGAGCTAGAAGAGCTTGAGGAGTTGGTTTATGAGAATTTTTTGAAGGCTCTTGTGTCCCAAGGGAAAATCATATTTTGCTTTAGTTGAACAATCAATTACTCTCACATCTTGATGCTTTATTTTCTTTAATATAGAGCCTATATGCGTGTTGATGCAAACATGTACTTCCTAGCTTGGTTTGTAGTGTGGTTGAGATATAGAGACTCATGCTAGTGTGGATTGCCTCTCTATATGCATGGTCTAAACTTTGATATTATTTTCATTCTTGAATATGCTTTTATTGTCATCTATGCTTTTTTTCTACTTTTGAGGATCACATGATTCGTTGAACATGTGATATTTTGTGCTTAGATATCTCTAGCTTTGAATTATAATAGCAAATGCTTATTCTAGAATCACTGAAAACTCACCAAGATAGAAAACCTCATAGTGAATCAATTACTAGTTTGGAACAATAAAGAAGGTTGAATCAACATTCATGCGACTGAAGACATACCTTATTGGACAAATTTGTCACTAGAGACCGACAAGGATGCATTGTAGTTGAAGACTTAGACGCTGTTGCACAAGACCTAGAGTTTGCCTCTTTCGTAGATGAGTACTTGGCAAATGATCCCCAATGATACTTAGCAAAATTGCTAGCAGAAGGTGCCACATTACCTCTTGGTTTTGACATTCATACATTGCAAACTTCGTCTACCCGAGGGAAAAACATGACAACTTCTAGTGGCTCTATTCCTCAAGCATTTGGTGTACCTACCCAAATTGCCACAACAGTACATACATCACCATTTGGTACATCAAGCATGACACAAGGCCTTAATTTCACCATAGGGGCATCATCATCAAATCCCTTTGGCAGCAATACTGGAAGCAAAAGGCCTAAAGTTAGCACAAACACGACAATTGATATACCAAACATCAACACCACTAATGCCATTCCACAAATAAGGGTCTCACAAACAGGAAACATACCTTTCATCCAATATGGAAGCCAACCCAATCCTTTGCACAACATTCACATTCCCAACCAACCAATATCAAACCAAAACCCATTCTCTAACATTCCAAACCAAAATCCACCCTTCATTCCAACACTAAACCAAAATCTGCCGCATAACATTGGATTCCAAAACACTTACATATATCCCAACAATCCAACCAACACGTCATTGACACAAGTGGATGTCTTGCAAACACAAATGCAAGCCCTTCAACAACAAATGGACAATATGGCGATGTTTAGTAAAAAGACATTTTCAGCAAAAGACTTATGTCCCTTTCCCTTTGACAAAGCTTTATACATGACGCCTTTGCCACATGGATATGTTATACCAAACTTGCCTAAGTATAATGGGAAGCGTAATCCTATTGAACATATAAGGGAATTTTCCACAATGTGCATAGATGTTGCATATGACCCCACATATCTCATGAGACTTTTTCTGCGAAGCCTTATTGGAATAGCACTTGAATGGTTTTCTCAACTTCCATATGGCATAAGATCATGGGGTGGACTTGCTGAAAAATTTATCAAACATTTCGCCTTTAACATTGACAATGAAATTACAATAGCAACCTTGTGCCACACTACACAAGACGAAGGAGAGAACTTTATCACCTTCTTCCAGAGATGGAGGTGTATAGCTAGTCGATGCCTTGTTGAAATACTCAAAAAGCAAAAGGTCACCATATTCCTAGAAAACCTTAATTCAAAATTGAGGAGTGACCTAAGAGTACACTATTGCACTTCTTTTGTGGAACTAGTAGAGAAGGGTATCATACTAGAAAAGGATCTTATTGACAAAGGTGAAATCAAGATGTCAAATAGAAATCCAAATGTTCAAAACACCCCTAATGATAGGAACAAATTTTGGTCTCGAAACAAGAATGTAACCAATGATGGGATTGTTGATGCTAAAACCCTACAAGCACGACCAGTCATTACACTTAGACGACATAACCCCTCTAACAACACACTCAACAACGTCAATCAAACTGCCAATGTTGTCCAAAACACCCAACAACCACGACCACGAAGGAGGTTTCCAAAATGCGAATTCACTCCCCTAGGTGAACCAATTGAATCAGTCTTTAAACAATTGTTGCAGCACAACCTCATACAACTTCAAGAACCAAGACAATATGATCTGAGACAATTTAAACCCTTTTGGTGGGATAACGATGCTTTTTGTGATTTCCACCGAACTAAGGGACACAGTCGACAACAATGCCATACTTGGGGTTCAATGGTTGCACTCGTTAGGGAAGTACTCACAGAACTTCCAAACCATGGAACTCAAGTTCAGAGATGCAGAAGGGCGTAGGGTGGTGCTTAGGGGTATGGTGTCTAAAGCACCTAAGATTGTTTCAGCCAAACGTATGGAGAGCATTTTTCGGCATGATGACATAGTTTGTGCAGTGGAGTGTGTAGTCACTCCTAAGGAATCCTCAGACTCAGGACAACCAGTTCACGTTGACATCAAGGAGTTGTTGGGCAAACATGACAGGGTTTTTGGTGAGATACCTCTAGGGAGGCCGCCAAACAGAGGCTTTGAGCACACTATTGAGTTGGAGGAGGGGGCCAAACCAGTGATTACCACCCCCTATCGTCATCCTAAGAAATTTAAGGATGAGATTGAGAAAGCAATCAAGGAATTGCTTGATATGGGACACATTCGTCCTAGCTCCAGCCCTTTCGCTTCTTCAGTAGTCTTGGTGAAGAAGAAGGATGGGACAATGAGGATGTGTATAGACTATTGTGCTCTCAATAAGAAAACAATAAAAAACAGATACCCGATACCCAGAATTGATGAGTTGTTGGATGAGTTACATGGGGCAATCTACTTCTCGAATATTGATCTTTGATCGGGTTATCTTCATATTAGAGTCTGAGAGCAGGATGTGCATAAGACTGCTTTTCGATGCCACTATGGACACTACGAATTCTTAGTCATGCCTTTTGGATTGACCAATGCACCTGCTACGTTTCAGTCATGTATGAACCATATTTTCAACAAGCAGTTGCATAAGTTTTTGTTGGTATTCTTTGATGACTTGCTCATATATACCAAGACTTGGGAGGATCATTTGGTGCAACTTGATGAGATTCTCACCATCATGGGGGAGCAATCATTGTATGCTAAGGCCTCGAAGTGTGAGTTCGGCCTTAGAGAGATTCTTTACTTTGGGCATGTGATCAGTGCAAAGGGTGTTCAGGTTCACCAGGAGAAAATACAGGCTATACTTGATTGGCCAACACCTAGGACACTTATTGAGCTGCAAGGCTTCTTTGGGTTGTGCAGTTATTACAAGTGGTTTGTTAAGGGATTCTCATAGTTGGGAGCGCCTTTGACAAATTTGACCAAGAAGGGTGCATTCAGTTGGATAGCAGAGGCACATCAAGCTTTTGATAAGCTCAAGGAGGTAATGAGTAGTTGTCCAGTTTTGGCACTTCTAGATTTCACACAGCCATTTGTTCTTGAGTGTGATGCATCAGGTGAAGGCATTGGCGCAGTTTTGATGCAGAACTGACACCCCATAGCTTTTGAGAGTCGCAAGTTGAGGGGTTCAGAGAGACTATATTCCATCTATGATAAGGAGATGCTTGCCATTATGCATGCTTTGGCAAAATTCAGACAATATCTAGTTGGAGGGAAATTTGTGGTTAGGACATACCACAATAGTCTCAGGTATTTCTTGGAGCAAAAGGATTTGAATGAGAGGCAGCAAAAGTGGGTTAGTAGGATACAAGCATATGATTTTGATATTGAGTATGTGGAGGGAAAGAAGAACGTAGTTGCAGATGCTCTTTCCAGGAGACCTTCGGCCTACTCACTTTCTGAGATTTCCACAGATTGGAAATCCCTCTTGTTGGTGGAATACTCCAAGAATAAATTTGCTTGTGATTTGATGGAAGGATTGATCCGGGATGACAGGTATAGGATAGTGGATGATGTGATTTTCTACAAGGACAGGATCTACTTGGTGCCAGAATCTAAATTGAAGGAGAAAATACTACAGGCTTCACATGATACTCCCTTAGCAGGTCATCAGGGCTACTTCAAAACATATAGACGGGTTAGGGAGAGGTTTTCATGGAAGGGCCTCAAGGATGATGTGTTGAGGCATGTGAGGGAGTGTGTGACTTGTCAGCAGAACAAGTCGAAGCATACACATCCAGCTGGGTTACTACAGCCTTTGCCCATTCTTGAGCAAAAGTGGGAGAGTATTTCTATGGATTTCATCATAGGTCTACCCAAGGTACAAGGGAGAGACAACATCTTTGTGGTGGTGGATCGGTTAACGAAGTATGCACACTTTGCTATTTCGACAGAGTAAGGGCTCCTCAGGTGGCTGAGCTATTTTTCAGAGAGATTTTTAGATTGCATGGGCTACCTAAGAATATAGTCAGTGATAGGGATAGCAGGTTCATGAGTGCTTTCTAGCAGGAGTTGTTTAGATTGGCTGGTACAGAGTTGACACCAAGCACAAGTTATCACGCCCAGACAGGCGGTCAAACAAAGATTGTGAATAAGTGGATTGAGGGGTACTTGCACAACTATATAGCAGGATAGCAGCGGGCTTGGATTAGGTGGTTGCACTTAGGGGAGTATTGCTATAATACCACACATCATATGTCCATTAGGATGAGTCCTTTCCGAGCCTTATACGGGTATGATGCACCCTCATTCATAGAGATGGCTTTTGGTGAGAGCAGGGCTCCCAAAGCCAAGGATTGGATTCAGGAGAGTCAGGATATCTTAAGGGCACTTAAGGATAACCTATAGGTGGCACATAATCAGTAGAAGACATATGCTTATAGACACAAGATTGAGCACAGCTCTGAGGTAAGTGATACGGTATACCTACGATTGCAGCCCTATAGACATTCTTCTCTTAAGAAAAGCGGAGCAGAGAAGCTTAAACCCAAATTCTATGGACCATACAAGATTTCGAGGAGGGTTGGGGTGGTAGCATATGAGTTGGAGTTGCCTGAGAGCAACAAGATTCATAATGTATTTCATGTTTCATGCCTCAAGAAGGCATTGAGTCAGCAAGTTACCTTTTTCTACAGAGATTCCACCACTTGATGAGGAGGGGCATTTGGTCTTAGTGCCTGAGGATATCATTGATATTAGAGAGAGGAGATTGTGGAATAAAGTGATTAAGGAGTACTTGGTGAGATGGAGGGATCTGTCGGCAAAGGACGCCACATGGGAGAATGAGCAGATTCTACAGCACCTAAGTTTGCAATTGCTTGAGGACAGGCAATCTCGAGAAGGGATGACTGTAATGTTCCCTTCTTGACAGGCACCAGTTATTTGTTTTTAGCCTTTATTTATTCCCGAAGGCTAAAAAGGAGAAATAAAGGAATATATTATTAAATTAATTATTTATAAGTTATCTCAAAAATACAATATCATAAGGTAACTTTATATTTGATTAATTTAATAATAAAGTGACTAAAAATAAAATAATATCAAAGTCACTTAATGAAATAAAATAATATTTTAATTCTAGAAGTTTCTTGGAGGTGATTGAAAATTCTTTTTAAGGAACTTTTGGAGAGTATTTGAGATATCTTGAGAATTACATTTCACATATCAGATTTGGAGAGCTTGAATGCTTGAAGAATTTCCTGAGGGTTTGAATACTTTAAGGTGCCAGATTCGGTTGTGAGATATTAACCCTAGCTGGGATAAGGTGGAGGATACTTCAGTCTTTCAATTGGTTACAAAATTTTGTGGCTTCATAGCCAAATTTTGAAGAGTTTGAGGAGAATCGATTTTCTCATATTGGCAGATTGGTTAAGCAACATTCAGTCAGTTGATAGGGACGAATTGATCAAAGAAGGCTCGATTTTTGTGAAGGCAGATTTCTGAGTTTTTGTGGCAAGTAATTTCAGTCCCAAGCATCCTTTCCAAGGGACGATTTTGATGACGAAAGAAGACAACACTTTCTGATGTTGATAGGCAAGTTGGGTGCACCAATCAGCAGGGGCGATTTTATGTTTGAGCAAGAGAAAAAATCAAATAAAATTTAGGCAAGTTCGCGGTCCTCCAAGGAAGGTCGGCACTGCATTTTGGGATTGTTTGGCATCATCTTGGAGAAGATTTCAAATATTTTGTGGCTGCAGCATAACCCAAGTTCCATCGATTTTGTTATTGCATTTCATGTTAGGTTGCATTATTGTAATCAGCTTTATGTTGTCATTTAGTTGTAAGCATTTCTCATATTCAAAGTTGCATTTGTATGCCAAGAGTCTTGGCTGAAACTTATTTAGTTGTCATTCCATTTGTAAAACAATCATATACATTGCAACTGATATTGGAGTGATAAGGGTTCATGTCAATTGTTTGTTTTAATGTCAAGGCTGATTGCACAACAATTTTTTGATAAAATGTCTCTTGTACTTCACTTACATAGTTACTTGATAGGTTGCATGCCAAGTGTTTGTGGAAATGCCTCCTGGCTGTAGGTGTGCATTTCAAATCAGAATTTCATGTATTTGCATTTGGAAAAGAACAAAAAGAAATTGCATGTCATTTTAGTCCTTCAATTAGTTACTTTGCAATCATTTTTATGCTTCAAAACTATCATTGGCATCAAAACCAAAAAAAATCCATCAAACTGAAACAAATATCAGCGGAACAGAGGTTGCAAGAAAAGTGTTTGACAAAATTCCCAAGTCAGAAAATCAGTGGTAAAACAGTAAATTTGTCAAGGCACTTTACAGTGCCAGCCAGTTGGTTCCTCCCAAATCATACAATTTACCAACAGCAGATAGGAGACAATCCATGGTCACCATACATGTCCCTCCCACAATGACTTTCACAAAACGAGGGGAACTAAGTAAAGAGGCTATAAATGAAGATGTGATCTCTTGGTTATACAAGGAAGAAAATGAAGAACCTCCTTTGCCTACTTAGATTCCCACAGATCAATATGGAAAAGGTTTCAAGATAATGCAAGACAAAGGATATAACAGACATAGTGGGTTGGGATTACATCAGTATGGGAGGACTGAACCCATCATCATCTCTAAGTGACTAAAAGGTCTAGGGCTAGGGTTTCAGCCGCTCTAGATTGGTGTTTCTATGATGCAGAGGTGGCAGCAAATTAAAATGTATTCAAACTCCCAAAAACATAGTTTTCCTCGAGAGAAACTTACTCCAACTAGCCAAACCACAAAACCTCATTTTAAGCCAATTTGAGGAGGGTTTAATGAAAATATGGGTTCCAAGACAAATCACAACATTCCAGTGCCTCACACCTTCATAAAATGACCTTAGAAAACTCAAAACACTATCACATATATAGTTCCAATCACATTTTTCCAAAACCTTACTTTAGTTCCTCAATTTCTCATGGAAACTCATGAAAACACCCTAGGGCATCACCCTAAAACCATAAAAGTTGCATTTCCTGTCTCCCAAACCATTGGTACATGTAAAATACCATGAAACAAGTCATTCCACTGAGTTACAGGGCTGGACAGTAGGTGGAATGGCTATAACATCACTTTTACACCAATCAAACCCTCAAATTAGTTAGAAACAGGCAGTCCCAGAAAAATGAAGAGATCTCCCTCAAAACTCAATATTAGAACCTCTAATTGGATTTAAATGAAATCTATTTCATGCCCCTACAATATTATATAAGTCTCAGAGCATATGGTGGTGGTACAGATCCGTACAATGCTTGCAAAGTTCAGGAAAACAGAAAAAACATGGGGTTTCAGACCACCCGGCAGTAAAATGAGGATATCTCACTCGATTCTCAATGAAATAACACCATTCAAACGCCAAAAGAAAGCTTATTCAATTATCTATCCATCCATTATATGCTTGGAGTGTGGAACAATACGTACAGGTGTACAATGCTCGTGATCAGCAATTTCTTAATGGAAAACACAAAAAACAGCAAATTTCTTATTAGAAACTCATTCCAAACTTCTTCAACAGCCTCCCCTTCGAGATATTACAACAATTTATCATGCTACCACCTGAAAACTACCTCTTGGGGCGTTCAACTTCCATAACCACCCTTTAATTAGATTCTAAAATGACAATTTTGCCAATTTTTCCCTTAATCACTATCCCATTACAACTTGATCAACTTGATTTTTGCAAATACCACCTAACTGACCTATTAAGCCCTCCAATACATTGAAAATGGTCATTGAGACCTTATTTAACATGGAATAAGACCCTACTCCCCATGTCCCTTAAAACTCATGATTTCACATGGCTTTTGCATTATGAATCAAACTGACAAATTCAACTAAATGACTCAAAACCCTTTCAAATTACATTATGACTGGTCCTTTAGACCTTATTAAGCATAAAATAACAAAAGACACACCTAGGTATCAACTTAGACTTCACAAGGTGTAGGTGCTCCTGCACCATTCTAGTACCGCATCGCCTTTACAATAGGAAGTAAGTGCTTCTGAAGCTATCGAGACATCCAATGAGCCATTTGACCAAAGCTACTGCAATTCCCCTGACTCTAATGAATATGAGTGGGATTCCCTCTCCTCCACCACTTTCATGGACCTCAATAAACTATTTGGGGAATTTGACCAAATGCTTAATTCCTCACAAAATCCACCTAATTCTCGTCAACAAACACCTTTGAAAAAATAAGAATGCCTCAAATGTTACTTTTGGGAGTCCATTGATCTTGCCTCTTGGGAACCCGATGAACCCACTTCTAATAACCAAACCTTTATAATGGACCCATCTCAAAATCTACCTATTCCCAAGAAAAAGAATAAGGAGGGTTTGATAAGAAAATTTTGTGACCATGTCAACAGGTCTATCCTCACCCTATTGGTCTCTACCTTTGACACCTTTGATGACGGCATGCCCTTAGTATATCCCCAGCTTATTGATTGGGATCAACAAGACTCCCTCGTCGTAGATATCTTTGAGAACGACAAAGCAATAGCCGAGTTCCTGGAACTGCGAGAACGAATACCTAGTGGTGACCATAAGGCTGGATTTACCATAGACTTGGATAAAATGGCTTATTTTGGGGAGCTTGTTCACCCCTCCAGTCGTAAAAATAGAAACAATAAGAAAGACAATGAAAAAAATAAAGATGACGAGTCCCTAGGTGAAAATCGAAAGGCACCTTTGGACGATGAAAAGCAAAAAATAAGGACGCATCCAAGGGCGAAAACCTCTCTGAGGCACCAAGGATGGATGGTTGAACATTCTCCCCATTGCTCAGGAAAAGTCATCAATGTTGGTTGAGGAATCTGTGGAGGTCAACATAAGCACTGAAGATAATCCTCAGGTAATCTATTTTGCAACATCTTTGACAGAAACAAAGCAACCTGAATTTTGTAACTTCTTCATAGAAAGACAAGTCAAATTTGCATGGTCATATGCCGACATGCCTGGATTGGATCTAGACCTGATATTACATCATTTTCCATTACAATCAGGTTTTAAACCCGTGAAGTAGAAACTAAGAAAAATGCACCCACAAATTGCTTTATTAGTCAAAGTTGAACTAAAGAAACTATTGGATGTCAACTTTATCAGATCAATTGACTATGCAGAATGGATTTCCAATCTTGTACCAGTGACAAAACCAATAGGTGGCATCTGCATTTGTACAAACTTCTGAGATCTAAACAAAGCATGTCCTAAAGATGACTTTCCTCTGCCAAATATTGACATAATTGTGGACCTAACAGCAGGATATGAAATGTTATCCCTTATGGATGGTTTCTTGGGATACAATCAAATCAAAATCACACTTGAAGACCAACAGAAGATAGCTTTCACTTGTCCATGGGGAACTTATTGTTGGAATGGCATTCCCTTTGGACTAAAAAATGTCAAACATATCAACACGCTATGACAACCATTTTCCATTATCTCGTGTACACTCTCATGGAAGACTATGTGGATGATCTAATAGCTAAATCATTGACAAGGGTCACTTACAAATCCTAGATAATATTTTCAAAAGAATAGAAGAATACAAAGTGAGGCTCAATCTTAAAAAGTGAGTATTTGGCGTGCAATCAAGAAAACTTCTAGGATACATTATTTCTAGATGAGGCATTGAAGTGGACCCAACAAAAGTGAAAGCTATAATGGAAATGCCTGCACTGGCCAATAGAAGTTAACTACAGACACTACAAGGGAGATTGCACTCTATCAAACGATTTATAGTGCAGTTAGCAGACAAAATACATCCCTTTCAGCATCTACTCAAAAAAGGGGTACCATTTGTATGGACCGCTAAGTGCCAAGAGGCTTTTCAATAGATCAAGGATTGCCTGCTTACACCACCAGTGTTAATGCCACCTATTGATGGACGACCTTTGATACTCTACATTTCAGCAACCACATCAGCACTAGGAGCCTTACTTGCACATAATGATAATGAGGGTCGTGAAAGAGCAGTGTATTATATCAACCGCACTTTGGTACGGTTATGAGCTAAACTACAGTCCCATAGAATGTGCATGTCTTGCGATAGTTTTTGCTACTCAATGACTAAGGCACTGCATGTTAAACCACCAAACAATGTTGGTCGCAAAGATAGATCCTTTGAAGTATCTCCTTAGTAAAGCAACATTAACATGACGCCTAACCAAATGGGTAATGGTACTCAGTGAATATGATATCCGATATGTAGAAAGAAAAGCTATAAAAGGACAAGTTATTGCTAACCAGCTGACAGAGGCACCCACTAAGGCGGATCATCCCCTAGTTTCAAATTTTCCTGATGAATTTTTCTTCACTCTTGACACTGGAATGACATGGAAGTTATACTTTGATGGGTCTCACACAAATCGTGGTTCAAGGGTTGGCATATTGTTTATCACACCACAGGGCGACACTATTCCTAAGTCATTCAAAATTGCTTTTCCATGCACCAATAATGTAGCAGAATATGAGGCTCTTTTAACAGGATTACGAATGGCAATCAAATGGAAGATCAAGCACCTACAAGTTTATGGAGATTCTCAGTTGGTAGTCTGACAAGTTAATGATGGCTATGATACCAAAGATGAAAATCTCACCCCATACAAACAGATGGCAGATAGCTTCAAACAATATTTTGACAACATCATCTTTCATCAGATACCTCACATTCGGAACAGAGCAGCAAATGCCATGGCAACCATTGGTTCACTTTTGGAAATACCTAGCAACATGCCTAAATTCGAGTTTTTGGTAGAACTTTTTGTCCCTGCCTTTAACGTCCCAGATTCAGAGATGGTGTGTGAACATGTTGGTCCCAATTCCCCGTGGTACAAAGACATATATGACTACCTCCATGCCTAAATCCTACCCCTTGACCTATCGAACAACCAACATAGGACATTTATCTATAAGTCTTCCAAGTATACCATCATCGGAGATACCCTTTATAGATGTGCCCTAGACAATACTCTGTTGAGATGTCTCGATAGTGAAGAAGCACAAGCGACCTTGCGTGGGGTAGATGAGGGTATATGTGGATCCCACTCTAGCGGTCTCACCTTAGCCAAGAATATTATGAGACTGGGCTATTATTGGCCTGCAATGGAAAGGGACTCATATGTCTTTGTCAAGAAATGTCGACAATGTCAAATTCATAAAGACTTGATACACGTGCCAGCACAAGAGCTCCATCCAATAACATCACCAAGGCTCTTTGCCCAATGGGGTCTCGACCTCATCGGTAAAATACATCCTACATCCTCCAATTGTCATAAATTCATCATTATTGCGATTGAATACTTTACCAAGTGGATTGAAGCCATTCTGTTGACCTACATTACATGCATACAAATTTCCAAGTTCATCCTTAACTACATCATTTGTCGGTATGGAATTCCTCAATCCATAATTACGGATAATGGCCGCCCATTTAAAAACCAAGAATTCCATAGCCAACACCACTTTTCCACTCCATATTACCCACAAGGTAACGACCAAACTGAGGCGTCTAACAAAACAATCCTCAGAATCCTTAAAAAAACTGCCAATGATGTTGGTCTTGATTGGCATTTACAACTTAACCCTGCCCTATGGGCTTACCACACAAACATCTGCACTCCTACTAGCGCTACTCCATATTCCTTGGTATTTAGTTCTGAGGCCATCCTACCAATTGAGGTTGAGATTCCTTCCCTAAGGGTATCTCTTAAAGGACATATTGGTGATGAAGAATACTGTGTGTCAAGACTACATGAGCTAGAGTTCCTAGTGAATGAAGATAAAAGGAATTAGATCATCTTCAAGCATATCAAAATCGTCTTTGTCGTAGCTACAACAAGAAAGTCTTGAACCAACATTTTGACATTGGTGACCTAGTTTTAATGGAAAATCCGAAGAATCAAGCAGAAAGAGAAAAACCAAGAAAGTTTGAGCCAAACTAGCTAGGACCTTACATTGTCACAAAATCCTTTGGATCAAGAGCATACCAGCTCTCTACCCCAGAAGGAGAACCACTATCAAGGCTAATCAATAGCCTTCATCTGAAGAGGTTCTACATAGCTTTTGAGAGCCCTATCTTAATCATCAAAAATACAAAAAAATCAAAAAATCGTTACCTAGGTGAAAACCTAGCAAACATGCGTCTTGGTAACATAAAAAAAAAATTAAAAATCAAGAAAATAGTAAAGAGAAATAAGTCGTCCAATAGTGAAAACCACCTCGATGGCACTTTGGATGAGTACCATGGTGAAAACTTAGCAAATAGGCGCCATGTGTAGTCAACTCGGCTCCTTTGTCTACCATCATTCCAATCTAATTTCCCTATCATATTACCTATCTTTTCTATCCACACCTTTATGTACCACCCATAATAAATGGTTGTCCTTTCCATAACTTGGAACGATTGACATCAAGCACATTCTATATCCCCATTCCATCAGATTCATAATAAATTGGTCTTATACTCGACTGGGGGCAAGCACTTGAGTTACGTCATTTGGTTCTTATAGTGG
Source organism: Sequoia sempervirens (assembly GCA_007258455.2). Taxonomy (NCBI): domain Eukaryota; kingdom Viridiplantae; phylum Streptophyta; class Pinopsida; order Cupressales; family Cupressaceae; genus Sequoia; species Sequoia sempervirens. The sequence continues at coordinate 392,821 of VDFB02255508.1, read as the reverse complement.
TTGTTCTGAGGACGTAAAACCATTGAAAAAAATCCAAAAACATCATAAAACTTCAAAAAAACAAAAAAATCAAAACATGCAAAAAACCCAAAAACATAGTAGGAGTCAATCACACTAGTCAGTCTTTGTCATTGTTGAACTGCGTTGCCTCTACGATTGGACGTAGGCAAGACCATTTGTCAATGCGCCCCTGAGGCATTAGGTTTGTCTTTTTAGGTTTGTTAGAATAAAATCACGACTCAATCCGTAGTCAATAAGACAAAGCCATTGGTCATGTCAAACTACGAGGTCTCTACGTGTATAACGTAGGAAAGGCCATCAATCGATGAGCCCTTGAGGCCACACTAGGTCAGTCCATTAGGGTTCATCACATTCACTATCACACATGTCAGATATCTTCAAATAAATCAAATCTTTTTCAGTCAGTCTTGTCGATCAAAGTTTGGTTGAACTACAAGGTCTGTGCGTGTATAATGTAGGCAAGGCCATCAACCGATGAGCCCCCAAGGCCACACTAGGTCAATCCTTTAGGGTTCGTCGTGTCAATCAAAATTAGTCGAACATTGTCATCAAACACAAAAAAAATTCAAAACATCAAGACGAGTCACGCATCAACAGGTCAAAATAGGTCAATAATGTTATCAAGTCAAACCAAACAAATTGCCAAAGCAATAACCAAAACAATCAACCTATGTCTTCTACAGGATGTGTCCTTCCTGAAAACAAACATTGTCATTTAGTCAAACAATCATCATTGCCTTATACGGGTGGTCACATGATCAAAACCAGACTTAACGTCCTATGCAGTATGTGTCTCTTTGAAACTAAGCTCCATCATTGCCCTTATATAGGTTGTCACATGATCGAAACCAGACTCAACGTCTTATATGAAATGTGTCTCTCTGAAATTAGGCTCCATCATTGCCTTATACAGGTTGTCACATGATCGAAACCAGACTCAACATCTTATACGATATGTGTCTCTCTGAAACTAGGCTCTATCATTGCCTTATACAAGCTGTCACATGATCGAAACCAGAGTCTTATATGATATGTGTCTCTCTGAAACCAGGCTCCATCATTGCCTTATACATATTGTCACATGATCGAAACTAGACTCGACGTCTTATACAATATGTGTCTCTCTGAATCTAGGCTCCATCATTGCCTTATACAGGTGGTCACATGATCGAAACCATACTCAATATATTATACGATATGTGTCATTCCTGAAATCGGGCTTTATCGAACAATCATCTTATCAATCTCTTAGAGAATTAAACAAAAAACAGATCAAATTTTGGTAAATATTCTTATTGTCTGTTGACATGGTGGCTTTCTTTGTCTTATCTTTTCGTTTGGCTTTGTCTTTGAGTCAGTTACTAACTTTCTCGAGGATGTCCCATGAAGGATTTAGAGAAGCAAGGATGTCTCAAGACTCTTTTTCTTTGTTGTTGTTTGTCAACTATCTTTTGGATTTGTCTTTGAGTCAGGTTACTAGCTTCCTCAAGGATGTCCCATGAAGGATTTAGAGGAGAGATGATATCTCATGACTCATCTTTTATTCGATTGTTGTATGTGGTTTGTCTTGACAAAAAGACTGAGGAAACTTTGCCCTTAGTATAAGTTAGGACATTCCTTGTCTACGACTGTCTATTTTTGGTAGGTGGATGACCTTGCACACCTTGGTCTATCTCATATCAAGGTGTTTGTTATCCATTTGTATCATTTAATGCCCAATGATGATTAATACAAGGCCTATTATGTTTCATCAAAATATTGAAGATTGCTAATATTAAGATACAAATCTTCCATGCTAACATTTCTTCTTTCTTGGATTATGACGAAGTCCTATGATACAAAAAAACATAAAGCATTCTGCATATGCATTCATGTTACAAAACATCATTTAGACATTGTCATACATATATACATATTAAATCATACATATATGCTGCATTTGAAAACACAAAAACATGCATAACTGTCACATATAGGAATCCATGGCATAACATGCATTTACCATCATAAAATGCATAGCATATTATCACAATAAATACATTCACATGGCATTGTAAATACACAAATCACATTGCATCTCATAATCATGAACATAGAATCCATACATGACATCCATAATACCATAAAAGTAAATGCATACATCATCATATAGAATCAACATATCATCATAGCTTGCATGAATATCATAAAGTAAACATTGTCATCCATAACACATGAGAAGAATGCATATCATATAATCACCACAAAAAATTATATATATATATATATATCACTCAAAAAGTGTCACAGTACAATGTCATAATGTATAGCAGAAATAAGAGCTCGTAGACTCAGTGGACATAAATATAAGTGTGAAAATGAGATCTATCTAGAACTCCCATGATCCCCAGAGCTCTGACTGCTGCTCTCGCCTTGGCTGGATCTGCTATGTGACCATCTGTTGTGGGAACGACTGCTACTCTATAATACTGCTCTCGCCTCCCTGCTCTGATAAGTTCTTGCGTTGTGTTGGCAGCAATGCCTGTACATGCGGCCACAAAGTCGTCAATAACCTGTTGATTTGCCTCTTGAGCTCGGATCACTGCCTTGTCCCTCTCTCCCTGCAAGGTGTCCCTCTCCACCTGTATCCCATCTCGCTCTGCCCGTAGAGACTATACATCGGCCTCCAGTGCATGCACTATGGCTTGTAATCTGGACAACTCCTCACCCCTATCCCTAGAACCGCCCCCGATGGGCACATCCTCAAAATCCTCCTCTCCATCTATAATCCTCTCACAGAGGATCTACTCCTCCTCACCCATCTCCTCATCCTCTTGCTGCTCCTCATGCCCTACCATATCCACATCCATGGTAGCTACAACTGCTAACACCCCAATCTCCTCTCTCTCGCCCTCCTCAGCCTCAACCTCTACATCAGGAATGACCTCCTCCTGTCAACCCTCCTCTCTCTCCTCTCTGACCTCCTCCTGTTGACCCTCCCCTCTCTCCTCTCTGACCTCCTCCTGTCGACCCTCCTCTCTCTCCTCTTTGTCCTCCTCCCTCTCCTCCTCTCCCTCCTCTCGTATAGGAGGAAGTGGTATCCTCCTCAATCTTCGTCAAACTCTCCTACCATCCCCTCCTCCCCTCCCATCGCCATCATCATCACCTACTCCACCATCACCACCCCCTCCATCATCACCCCAACCTCCACCATCTCCTCAACCTCCATCTCCTCTCGCCCTGCCTCCACCTCTCCTACCTTGAGGACCCCATCCTCGTTTGACAACTGGTGCAGGCTGATCTGGATCTGTCAAAGGAATAGACCTATTTTCCCTCCACCATGCATCATACTCGAGAGTGGTCCCCACATCCGTTGGTCCCCCTCTCCAGTCCCACTGTTGTGCTTGTAATTTGTCAATGTCCTGCTTTGCAGTGGTATCTAAGATCATAGGACCCCATGGTGTCACCTTCCTAGTCGATCGAGCATACACTGCTACTCCCTGAGGCTCACCCTGCTGCTCCCCAAAAAGTCGTAGGACCCAACCCGGAAAATACATCTCAATAATATGTACTGACTGGATAGTACGCCCAATCAGATACCTCTCCTGACAGCACCAAGGTAAATGTTGACCCTCATCTGGTCATAGATGACAATCCATATAAGGCCTCTAGATAAAACTCACCAATGTGTCCAGTCCATGTCTCTAGTAACCGATATCACCCACATATGTCTGTGTCACTACCTCGGCGTACATATATACATATGGTTTCGTGGTCTCCATGTGATGATCAACAGGTGGACGGAACACTGCAATGTGCTCCCAAGCCCAGACCATCAATAGAGTCACACCACAACTCATGGACTGTCCTTGCCTATATACTGTCATGTAGTTGAAAATAAACCATCGCCAATAAACATGGCTCCCAAGCATATAGTGTCTTGTTGGCCAACATACCAACAAGCATCTCCCCCAATCCGACCGAAAACTCGTGTCCTCGACAATCTAGGATGACTATCCAAGCTATTGCAGTGCATAGAATACAGTCAAATCGCCCATACCGAGCAGCCAGTGTCTCTCATCTAATCTTGTATCTATCAATACCCAGCTGGGCTATATCGCCGTATACATAATAACTAGTCAGTGCCTGATATCCTCCTCTAGGATCATATCTAACTCTTTGTCCTCGGATCAGTAGACGCAGAATCCTGTAGACATCCTCCAAAGTAATAGTTGCCTCCCCTGTAGGCAGATGAAAGGAACATGTCTCTGAATGCCAATGCTTAGCCAATGCAGTCAGCATACCCCTGTTCGCCCTAATGATGAGCATGGACACCACATGATATAAACCAAGATGCCACAACCTACGCCTCTCACTGCTAGTCATATGATCCCTCAATCGATAAGTCTTTGGCAGTCGTGACTCCCGGGTATAAATAGGATCTAGATGCACCTGTGACCAACATGACAATCACTGTGTCAGTCTATTTTGCACATTTCGTTAAAACAAGTCAAGCTAAACCTAAGATAACTTGGTCAATAGTCAATTGTGTTGCTCAAAGTCAAATGTGTCATTTTCTTAGCAATTGTGTCGCACACTTGCAAATGCATCGTCGTATAACGAATGTGTTGGATCCCCAAATCAAATGCGGGCTAACACTACAATTGCGTCATTCAATAGCAATTGCGGCTAAGCCCTAATCAATTGCACACAACCATAGGCCGTTGTGGCGCCCATTATCAAATGCGGTTAACTATCCAGCGAATGTGTCACACTTTATCAATTGTGTCGCATGAGTTTGAAAACCCTAGTCTAGCCTACATGTCTAAAGCAAATGCGTCAATTCATAGTTGAATGCATCGATCACGATAGCAATTGCGGCTTTCACGAAGTAATGCAACTGACTGATGCAATTAATGCCTACTTAGAAATGCGTGAAAATGAAAATTGACAGTGGGTTGAAAGAGACATATTGGATCTCCTGTGCCCTCTAGCTGTTGGAACGTACAAACTTTGTAAGCACGGTGATCGCGATGGGGAAGTCGCTCCATCTTCACTCAGAGCTCCAATTTTTCTAAGTCTAAAAGTACAAAATGAGCCTAGATTTTCCCATTTCCTATTTATACCCCCTCAAAAATAGGGTTTTGACCTAAGGGTTTATAACTGGACGCACCCATTTGCATATTTGAACACAACTTTGGCTGCCCTAAACTTATCGAAATCCTAAACTGACTTCGCCATCACTTTTCTAGCTATCAAATTGACTTTTTAGAACAATTTTACATTTTTTTGAATTTTTTTGAAAATTTTATGAAATTCTTCCAAGGGGGCACAACCCTACCCTACTGTCACTGGGGCATGTTTTGACTGATTTTCTTTGAAACAATGCGATACACTGCATTGTATCAAAGAGGGGCAAAATGTAGACACTAAAAATTGTCTTAGGCCTGCGACTCTAATTTCGTCATAATTCTAATCTTCATTTTCATAATTAAATAATGTTAATTATTTAACTAATTCATTCTTACTTTAGTTCTTTCTTGATTAATTAAATAAATATTATTTATTTAATTATGTCACTAATTAAATCTATCTTCTTTCTAAAATTAAATAAATTATTATTTAATTTATTCTTATGACACTTTCAACTATAATTAAATAATCATTTTAAACTATTTAATTATTCCTTAGCCTTTTCTCCCTTTAATTAAATAAATCTTTATTTATTTAATTAAAATTCCAAAATCTTGAATGTCGAATTAAATCATTATTTAATTCATAAAAAGATTTATCCACAAAATATTCCTCTATAATTAGATAATCTCTTTGTTATTTAATTAGTCACTTATCACTTAAGTCTAGATATAATTAGATCATTCAGTTATCTGGTGAGATAATATCTTATTATTTTTAGCGAATAGACTTTCTGTGTTAATCAGTCTGTTATCTAGATTAGATTTGATCTTCTGCATGCAATCCTCTATTAATTAAATAATTTTAATTATTTAATTAATTCATTCTTATCTTCTAACAAATCGTTTTATCTATGTTAATCTTATACATTACATGCGATCTTTATTCTTCTGTGTCTCAACCAATGATTAAATTATTGTTTAATTTAATCCCCACCATTCATGCTTTATCACTCACACTAATTCAACCCTAACTCTATTGCATGTCACATATTTTAATCTAAATCGTCGATTAATTATCTTTTAATCTTAGCTTGTCATTCAAATATCATTTTTTCTATAAATTGGCTTTACCTTCATCCTTATTACTCCTCCCAAAATCTTATGAGTTTTGGAAGCAACTTTCTTAATCTTCAATGTTTTCCTATTATTATTGTCATGAGGCCATACTTGCATGCTTAATGAAAATCTGAGGGAAAGTATCATATTACAATGAAATGGAGAAGGATAATGGAGGTGATTCATGGAAGTGCATGTGTGTTTGGTGAGATCTTTCCTTTATGCATGTTTTTATAGTTTTCTATTTTTCTCAATTATTAGCTTTGGGTTTAGTTTTGAATTACGCTTTGAATGGCTTAACCATGAATTTTCCCTTTGCTACACACCCTCCACAATTGAATGGTGATATCTAAGCATATTAAAACCTTTGAAAGACTTGTGTGACCAATTTTATCAATTAAATCATCCTCAATTCTTTTAATTAGATCATCCTCGTGATCACAACTTCATCAATTAAATGGTTTTTTGCCAATCTATTTCAATATGGCATGAGGGTTTTGAAATAGATGATTTAAATGCAAAACTAACTTCTACTCCTACTCCTACTACAGAAAACTAATATATTGGTTCCCAAATATGCAAATTGCTAAACTCTAAAAGTATGCTAGGCTCTGGCCAACAAACGAAATCAACCAAGATGGTTGGAATTCCCTACTCTTCAGGCTATGTTATGCCTAGGCGGATTTACCCTGATCATCAATGAACATACACCCTCCACAATTGAATGGTGATATCTAAGCAGATTAAAACCTTTGAAGGACTTGTGTGATCAATTTTTTCAATTAAATCATCCTCAATTCTTTTAATTAGATCATCCTCATGTGATCACAACTTCTCCAATTAAATCATTTTTCCCAATCTATTTCAATATGGCATGAGGGTTTTGAAATAGATGATTTAAATGTAAAACTAACTTCTACTCCTACTCCTATTGCATAAAATTAAATGTATGAATGAATTTTTCTGAGATATTATTTTCAAAAATATATATGATCAGTTCCTTTTATTTGTTGGGAAATGGAGTCAAGATGTGGATGATATGTGTCCTTCTGGCTAAAATTCAAAATGTTTGGCACTTGAGGTGCTTATACCTTGTATAAATGTGCAAGATTATAGTTACCAGGCTCTTCTTATTGATCACAATGATTCTACCCAGGTTACTGTGAGTTACTTAAAATAATGTAATCCTTACTTGAAGGAACCATTTAAATTAACCACACAAAGACAACAAATGTGTTTTGATAAATCGGATATACCCTTGATATATTGATTTAAATAACAAGGAAAGATCATACTAGAGACAACAAGATAACATTCATCAATTTACTTCAACAAACAATTGAAACCATAATTCGGCCACCAATTATATCTTTTTTTCCATTAATTTGCTTCAAAAAGATATTACAATATGTATCAGAAGTCTCTCATTTTCAAAAATGATATTATATTACTATCTATATCTTCATAATTTGACCTTGGTTTCCCTTTTATAGATAGAAAATGGAAGTGAAAAGCATCAAGCCGTTTCATTTCTAAACACTTATTCAATTACTTAGCATAAACTAAAGATCTTAATTAAAGTTGTTTACATATGATTGCATAATTAAAGGAGGAAACATAAAAGCAACAATTTCTAAAATTATTGAAGCTCACAACACTTGCAATATGCTCAAAGTTTGTTACTCATTGTAAGGTACCCGTGATCATCTAATCTAGCAAGGTCCTCTCTCCATGATTGTGCACCCAAGGCTTAATACTTCACTTAACACACGACCTACTCTTCTGGGGGAGCAAGATATGTCTGCTTCCATTGGAATACCGTATAATCATTAGGCCACTTGTATTCCTGGATCTATGGCATATTGGACAAATGATTCCACCACCTGGTATCCAGTAATCCTCTGGCATCTGTAACATGAACTTTGAGTACCCTTAGTCTAATGCAATCATTCCATCCAAAATTGAATTGAGATTGTGGATATTCAGTTCCTAATTCTTTTGTAAATGAGCAATGCAATATGAAACTATTTGACTAAATTCATTCTTCCAATTGTTGAAATCCTTCAATTGGCCATCATCTTGTTGTATTCTTGGGATAAACCATTGCTTAAGTGTATGGAATGATTCCATTCTTTCTACGATCTTTTGGTTCTCCCCAGATATGTATTGATGCTCATCAATAACCATTTTCACCATCTTCTCTGTACACTTCAAAGTTGCAAGAGCCTCTACACTTCTCTGCAAGACCTTGCATAATGTCATCAATGTGTGATGTATATGTTTTCATTTCTTGAACAAGGGGTCCAAGACTGCTGCATGAGTCTTCATCTATTCAAGTGCTTGAGACAAGGAAACATAACACTCATACACATTCTATATCTTATCCATAGTTATTTTGATTCTATGCTCCAAAATATTTTCCAACATATCAAACATTTTTTTTCACTCCTTTGATTTCTTCATTAAGCTTCTTTAGACTTTCAACTTATTGTTTAAGTTCATTTTCTTGATCAATAGAGATTGTGTCTGTATCAATCTAGATTGGAGGGGGATAGTATACTATCAATTATGTGCTTTGAGAAGGACCTGCTCCCTTCATATGTTCTTTTACTTTCACATTTTCCATGAACAATCTATTCATTTCATCATTCAGATCAGTCTGTGCTTTCTCATACTTTGCTAGTCTAAGATCCATACCCTTAACTACATCCCTGGTAAACATTGTTGAGTGCATGGTCATAGTAGCAGCTTCCATTGCTAATGTATCTTGGAGTGTTTTAACTGTGGTAGTTCCTCTCATTTCTTGAACAACATCAAGTAATCATGGTTTTTTTGTTCTCTTTTTCTTTGTCCAAAAATCTAAGGTTTCAATCCTTGGATTGTAACCTGTCCCACTCATTCCCTCATCTGAATTGAATCCAGAAATTAACATAGGATCCTCTTGACTTCTTACCTGATCCAATAAGAGTATCTTTTTAAGATCCATCCCAAGAATGATTAGTATGTTGCTTTGTAACACCATTTTTTTGGTCTCATGTGGACTAATATTGATTTCATTGATTCTGAGCTAATCAAAAGTCTAGGCAACGACTTGATCATGTTGTGACTCTTTAGTACCCATCTAATTGATTTGGAGTCTCTCCTCAAATTCTTTAATTTTAATTTTAATCCAAAAATATTTAAACTCGGGAGTCTAGATGAATTCATCATCTTCTATAAACCTCAAGGTAGCAACCACTCTTTCATCATCATGCATTTCTTGATCACCATGTGCATGCACATCCACCCTTTCCTCCAATTTATGAGCATTAGTTGCAAGTTCAGGGAGTGGTTGATCAACTTCATCATCGTCTTTTAAGTTCATTAGCACACTAGCTATCTCCTTTGTATCTCTCACTTCTTCACTCACTTCATATGGCACTAGGGGGTTTACTTCATGTATCTTTTGTCTCTTGGGCCTCAATTGCTTTGGAGGTGAGTCTAATTGCATTACAATAGTGTATGGAGGGGGTCTGTAGTCACAACACCACTTGGCTTCTTGATAGGAAACTTAGCGGTTTTTGAGGATTTCCCTTCAGGTTCCCTTTTTGGCTCAACATATATTATTTCAAAGTTGTCAATTATCAAAGTCATCCTCTTAAGGGGATCTCCTTCTTCCACATAAAATCCTAGGAATTCAATGTCCCTTTTCTTCTTCTCTTCCTCAAACCTCTTTATAATTTCCCACTTCCTCTTCCTTTGAAAGACTTCTTAAGGTGTAAGACAATTTCTTATTATATCTTCTTCATAGTCAACTTCATCGGTGATTCCAGCTATGGTGAGGAGTTTTTTCCTTACAAATTTTATATGTCCTTTAGGGTCAAAGTATCCTCGGGACTTCAAAGAATACTTCACCTTTAAATAATTCTATAGTTCTTCAAGGGTATTAGACCCAATGGAAACACCCCACATATAGTTAAGTCAGGAAAGAATGTACCATTTTTCTGCCTTTCATTACATCTTGTTCCATCCATAATACCTGCCACGTAAACTCTAGAAATGCAATTCAAAGGGAAACACATTTAGGTAAAATTTGTGGAGCTTGAGGACATCCATAGATTCTTATCACTGTATGGTTTTCTAGGAAGAACCAATCACTGAAATTGTGTGTCTCCTTGTTCTGGCTTCAATTCTAAAGGTCTTAATAATTCTCTAATTTCAGTAGGTAGTCTTGATGAAATATGACCAAGAGTGGCCATGACCCTTACCACAAAATCATCATGAAATATTGCATAATCAATACTTCTACATATGTTATCCCAGATGTAACACCGGTGCTGCACAGGTAACCTATTTCCTTGTTGATCAGTCATCCCCAAGCACATTCTCCTAGTCCATTTATCTCTATTATAATACAATATCAAGTGACACAGCAAGGAGTATTTTCTGAAAGCGATGGGGGGCAGGTTTACTCTTATTTGTAAGAATCCCTCATGTAGCCCTTTCTCAATTATAGCAGCAAAGTCATACTCAATGTTCACTCAGGGTTTTGAATCCTCATTGCAATCATAATGAGACTGATGGGAATCTTATCTTGAGCATCTATTCTGAGTACTTGGCACAAAGAAAAATAAGTTCTTTTGAAATACACCTAAAAATCTTCTACAACAAATGTCTCATTGGAGGAGGGGGATCAATAGGTATCATTTTATTGTTTGCACCCCTTTTCATGTGCATAGGAAGTTCATCACCCCTATAGGTTTTTCTCAGTCTCATATAATCTTCCTCACTCTTGTCTAGGTCGACCTTAGTTATGACTTACTTATTCAACATGAAACACTCCATAACTGTTGATTTAGTTAATACAACTAATGGTGAACTGTTTGGCATCCTTACAGTTCTGGTAGTAGGGTGGTAATGTTGTGCTAGTACTCTAATAAATTCAACATCTACAAAAACGTTTGAGACTACCAATTTGGAAAAATCTAAAGCCCAAGGATTTGAAACTAGAATCTTTCCATCCCTTTTGTCATAGAAATACCAAAACAAATCCCACCCCGAGATATTAATAATTGGGTCTCTGCATCTGTGAGCTACAATCTTATACAATTTTTTGAACCCTTTGTCTGTGGAATTGGGTAAAACATCTAATATGGACTATTGCAAGGGCCTCTTCTTCATTTTAGGGGTGGTGGACTCTTCTTTTTTACTTGCAAGCTCACTCCTTTTAGGTGGCATGATGTAAAATCTACCTCTACTTTATTCTTTTATGTGTCTACTCAAATAATTGATCAAATTCAGTTCGTATGCACTTGCTATGGAGGGTTTATGTGAACTTGCTCAGTGAAATAATAGTTGCAGTCTTCCTTGAGCTCCCTTGCCTTTGGCACATTGAGCTTTGTAAGTGATTGCAAAAATGGCATTCAATTCCAAGTATATTTGTTACTGAACTCGGTCACCTAACTATTAATTTTTAATTCGTGCAAAATATTTGATAATCTGTCAATATTTCGAGTTTGAATGCATGTCTTTGATTTTGGGTAATCAAATGGTCCACGATTCGATATGTAATCATTGCTACTATCATTATAAATGCTTTGACAGCTTGTACCGTAGTACCACTCCACCATGTCAAGACTGTCGCGGGGTAGAGTTATCATTTTTATTCTCCTCACTATTGCACATGCCTTCATTTTGCTTGTTGTGGGATGATGGGTTGAACATTCTCATACCACCACCTCAAGCATACCACTTTGGACCCTCACAGGACAACAGGTTACCTCTAGTAGTTAAATGATCACCTGTCGGTACCTTGCATTGTTCATTTTTAACTGTCGGGGTATAGTGGTAAACATTTGTATGTTTTATTATATGTTTCGCCATCTTGTGCATCCTTTTGTCAACTACAGTGGTATTGCAGTAAAGGCTTATTTTTCCCTGTCAGCCCACCAAGGACCTTTAGAATTGGGTATATGCTGCTACAGGAGTGCGGTAGTGGAATGTTCATGTATTTCAGATAGAATATAGGGGTATATCATGGATGCATCATTTTTTTATTTAAAGTATTGAACAATTTTCTAATCTTTCAAGTCTTTTGGTTTTTTCTTTTCAGCATCAGTCAGACCTAAAAGGTCATTTTTTTTGTTTGTAATGAGAAAGCTTAGTTAGGTATGGAAATTTTAACATTAAGGCTTTAGTTATTGGGTTCCAGGCTAGTTATGATGATGAAATTAAGGAAAATTTAGAGGTTCTAACACGAAGTTCTACCCCACCATTATCACTCTTGTGGTGTTATTTGCACATATGATTATGAGAGTGTTTGGGATGCAGCTAGACAACATACATCAGCTACAAAGAAGATGGTTATGACATATGCATTGTTGAATGAAGCATTCGGCATTGATACTCAGGTAAAATTCAGCAAGTTCATTTAATTTTATTTATTAAATTCTATTTTGAAATGTAAGAATAAAAAAATTAGAAGAATCAATATGATGAAAATTCAAGGTCAAAGTGTTCATGATACGTGCACCATTCTTGCAAAACCCTTACTTGTTTTCAACATTAAGTCCACAGGTATGCAACTAATATTAATTAGAAGAATCAATATGATGAAAATTCAAGGTTAGAGTGTTCATGATACGTGCACCATTCTTGCAAAACCCTTACTTGTTTTCAATGTTAAGTCCACAGGTATGCAACTAATATTAATGAAATAATTATCTCATGTGAATTTGAATTTTATTTGAATGATTGTCTCATAACATGCTTTGCATGCCAAACAGTTTGTCAGTGGACCTTTGACCTCGACACCTCGCTATTCACATCCACAAACAACTTTCACTCAGGTAACCTTTATTCATTAATTGTGTTGTAAAACAATGTTAGCTAGTTTTGGTAATTTTACGTGTACAAATCTAAAATAATGCTTGAAACTATATGAACTTAGATAACTAGGTTCTTTAAAGTGATGGGTGCAGGTGAATTCATTAGTCTTTTAAATAATGCATTGTATATTTTGGCTTTGAACATGTTTTCACTTTCTTTTCAATCTCAAACCCTTTCACATATTAATTTTTCTATCTTATAGCTTTGTGATGTAGGAGCATCTAGGGCGAAAAGCAATCTTGCATCGATCTAGTTATTTTGATTCTAATGAGGGCTTGACAGTTCTATATTTGATCATCATCAAGTTCCTTCTTTCTGTGTTCAACATTGTCGTTGTGACATTGGGTTTTCATTGGGAGCAGGTTCTCTTTCCATTCAAAGTGTCGATGGCGCTTTTGGTGTGCAGTAGGGATATGCTAGCGAGAGTCATGTCTCATCATTGAGACATTTGTGCTTCAGTGGGATAGTTTCTTCGATCCCCTCGACAGTCCGTTGAGCACCAGAAGAAAAGAAAAAAATCCAGATAAGTCATATCTTGGGTGGCATTTTTCTAAGTTTCACTAACTTATTGCTTCAAGGATTTTGACTAAGTATAGCTTTGGCGATGTTTTCTAACTTGGGTGGTGTTTTGCAATGTTTCACAAACTCCCCGCCCTATTGCGCTGGCAATGTTTTGTCCAGTTTGATGAACTTATGAAGATCATGCTTTAAGGTTGGCAGTGTTTTCTAGAACATGTCTAACTTACCACTCAACAAATAAAAGTGAAGTGTGGACCCCAATGGTGTGTGTGAGATTTATCGGTGTGACATGGTGGTTTTAGAGGGAGATGAGTTGGATTCTTGGCGACATTCAAATAGCAGTAGATAAATAGAGATGGTCAACAATGGTGGATGATGAGTTCGGTCACAACACCTGGTGGAGCAATATTTGATGTATTCCACATTGTGGTTGTGAAATACATATTCATTGGATAACTTGGTGGAGCTATTGATAACGAGATAATGGTTTGGTGGTTTTGAAAGCTTATTGGGCGATAATGACTACTACGATACGAGGAGTAAGGGAAGACAAGACCAACCTAGGGAATTAGAACAATATATAAAGTGAAGGAATACAAGCACAAGAGAGTTAGAGTGTTGGAGTTACAGAAGGTGTGAATAACATGCAGTGAAGAATGAAGGGTGAACTTAGATCTGCAAATCAGCAGTTGCAGATGCATGTAAGAAGTAGCCCATAGGATGGCATGTAATTTGTAACACCATTCCAGTAATAAAAGAAAATATTTTTTCTCTTCTTGCATCTGGTTTCTCTTTCTATGTGTATGTGGTGAGATTCTATAGGCAAGGGGAGGACCCTTCATCAAGTGGAATTAGAGTAGGAGTTTTTGAGTCTATAACAGAGCGTCGAATGTGAGGCAGTTGCAGTAGGACTTGTGAGTGTGGGTTGAGATCAAGATGCCTCCAAGACCTACCCAACTTGGTAGAGGTAGAGGTAGAGGTGGTGGAGGAAGAGATCCACTGAGAGACGAAATCAGATCCCTCAGAAGGCAGATGCAAGCCTTGAAAGAAGAGGTCTGAAGAGGAAGAGTAGTACATTAGGAAAGAGATGGTAGTGATGATGAAACAAAAGAGGAATGGGAAGAGGAAGAACAGGACCAAGTAGATCTTAGAGAGCTGAGATTGCTAAGAGCAATATGTCGTCTAGGAAAGAAACTGAAAATGGAAGTTTCAACTTTTAGTGGGAGCTTGAACCCAGAAGAATTGATCAATTGGATCAATGATATGGAAGAATTTTTTGAATTTGAGGAGATTGAGGATCCTCACCGAGTGAAGTTTGCAAAGACCAAGTTAAAGGTCCATGCTAGTATTTTGTGGAAATAGATCTAGCTAGAAAGAGGGAGACAAGGGAAAGATAGAATTTTCAGATGGGACAAAATGGTGTCAAAATTGAAGAAGCAGTTTATTCCAGTTGATTATGAATTGGAACTGCTCAAGAAGGTGCAAAATCTGAGACAAGGAACAAGGAAGGTGAAGGAGTATACATAAGAATTTCATAAGATCCTAATTAGAATAGGACATTCTGAAGAAAGAAAGGAGAAGGTAGTTTGTTACATTAATGGGTTGAATCCAAGCATACAGGAGGAATTGGCATTAGTACAAATATACACCATTGAGGATGCATATCAGTTTGCATTAAAGGTGGAAGAAAGATTGAATAGAAAATTTGAACATAAGCAGAAAGGGAAAAGCAAAAGTTATGTGCAACAAAAAGAGAATGAGCAGCAGATTAGAGACATCAAGGACAATGATGGTGAAAGAGATGAAAGCTCAAACAAGTTTCGTGAGAAGAATGAGAGAGGTAGAGGAAGATCTGGATGAGGACCAAGAAGAGGTTTTTGAGGAACTTGTTTTCAATGCGGAGAAGGAAATAGGGCCTTTGAGTGTCCCCAACATCAAGGAAAGTCAAACAGGAGGCCTAACAGCAATGCTCGAGTTGCCCATGTAGATGAAGATGCGCAATCCTCACATTCTGAAGAAGTTGAAGGAGGAGAAGCCTTGATGGCTAGGCAAGCCTTGTTGCATGAAGACAATGAACCAATGTAAAGGAAGAGTTTGTTTAGAACAAAATGTAAATGTGAAGGTAAAGTATGTAATGTGATTATTGATGGTCATAGTACAGATAATCTTGTTTTTGAAGAAATGGTGAATAAGTTGCAGCTAGAAAGAAGAAGGCACCCACATCCATACAAAATTGCTTGGTTGTAGGATGACTATAAAGTTTTGGTGCATGAACAATGACTAGTAAGCTTTAAGATTGGTAACTATCATGATGAATTTTTGTGTGATGTTATGCCTATGGATGTTTGTCACCTGTTTTTAGGCAGACCTTGGCAATTTGATAGGAAAACAATGTATGATGGGTATGCTAATACCTACCATTTCACGAAAGATGGAATCAAGCATAAGCTGACACCATTGAATAAAGGAGAAGAGAATGTATGCAGTAATGCTAGGAAGTGCTTGATTAATGGAGCTAAATAGTCAGTTGAAGAGGATGAGGATGAAGACTATGATTTTATAATGCAAGTTGCAGCCCTAAGGGATAGAGTAAGGGTTTCATTGGAGAAAGGACAGGTAAAAACTGATTTTTTTGAAAATACTATGGTTGGTTTATGTGAGTATGATGGGGCTTTTGCAGAAAAGAGTACAACAGTGGATAAAGGCATTACAATTGTAAAGAAGATGGTGGGAAAATGAATTTTGATTTGTTTACAGAGGTTCCCTTGCATTCGTTGATAGTTCCTCTTTTGATAAAGAGATTTGTGTGGATGATAGTTTATTGCCCGATGATAGTGAAGACTCTTTTGATTGTGTTGTGATCATTGATCAGGTTACAGAGGAAAGTGTTGATGAGTATTTTGATGCCAATGCTAAATTTGTAGTTGAAAATTCCTTCCCAAAAGATGTATGAAGGGAGGAATACTTGGAATGAGTGGAGATTAAGAAAAAAGCAATTGTTGTAGTAGGAGAAGAGGCAATGCCCGAGCTTCCTTATTTTACTGAAGAGGATGCATTCAATGATTATTATTTCCTAGCCTTTCATAGTACAAATTGGTGGGAATTGGAATTTTTGAAATGAGGAAGGAAGAGGGGAAGAATGGAGGATGGAAGGGACATTAAATTGCAGAAGCAAGTTCGGAAGGGTGTTCAATAGGATAAGGTGAATAGGTGGATCCAGGACAAGCACAGAGTCTACAAATGTTTATGAGTTCATCCCATGAAACATTTTTGAATTACCCTGGGTGTCTAATGCAGGAGCATCCAGGGTGAAAAGTGATCTTGCATTGATCTAGTTATTTTAATTCTAATAAGGGCTTGAAAATTCTGTATCTAATAATCATCGAGTTCCTTCTTTCGGTGTTCAACATTGTCACTATGACATTGGGTTTTCATTGAGAGTAGGTTCTCTGTCCCTTCAAAGTCTCGATGGCACTTTTGGTGTGCAGTAGGGATATTTCAACGAGTCATGTCTCATCGGTGATACATTTGTGCTTTGGTGGGACAATTTCTTTGGTCCCCTCAATAGTCCATTGAGTGCCAGAAGAAAAGAATAAAATCCGGCTTAGTCATATCTTGGGCGATGATTTTCTAAGTTTCTCTAACTTACCGCTTCAAGGCTTTTGACTAAGTATAGCTCTGGTATTTTTTTGGCACGTTGTCTAACTTAGGCAATGTTTTGCTATGCTTCGCTAAATCCTCGCCCTGTTGCATTGGCGGTGTTTTGTCTAGTTTGATGAACTTATGAAGATCGCGCTTTAAGGCTAGCAGTGTTTTTTGGAACATGTCTAACTTACTGCTCAACAAAGAAAAGTGAAGTGTGGACCTCTACGGTGTGTGTGAGCTTTATTGGTGTGACATGGTGGTTTCGAAGGGAGATGAGTTGGAGTCTTGGTGACATTCAAATAGTGGTAGATAAATAGAGATGATCAATAGTGGTGGATGACAATATCATTCATGACACCTGGTAGAGGGGTATTTGATGTATTCCACATTGTTGTTTTGAAATACATATTCATTGGCCGAGTTGGTGGAGCTACTAATAACAAGATAATATTTTCGTGGTTTTGAAAGCTTATTGGGCGATAATGACTACTACAATATGAGGAGTAAGGGAAGATAAGGCCAACCTAGAGAATTAGAACAATATACAAAGTTGAAGTAATAAAAGCACAGGAGAGCCAGAGTGTTGGAGTTACAAAAGGTGTGAATAGCATGTAGTGAAGAATGAGGGGAAAACTCAAATATGCAATTCAACAAGTGCATGTAACAAGCAGCCCATAGGATGGCATGTAATCTGTAACATCATTCCAATAATAAAAGAAAATATTTGTTCCCTTCTTGCATCTGGTTTCTCTTTCTATGTGTATGTGGTGAGATTCTATAGGTAAGGGGAGGACCCTTCATCACTTTGTCTTTGATTTCAGTGTCTTCTTTACGATTGAAAACTTCATTCAACTGGAATCTATCTATAGAGACATTATAATTCATTGTGTTATGTGATTTTGTTTTCAAATCTCAAGGTAATTTCATAAGATTGCACATTCTCTAATACCATTGACATGGTTGTACCCTCTTCATTGGCCTTGACCAAGCATGTTTCAAGGATTATCTTGATTTCCTTACTAGCATTCTCAAATCTATCTTCCTAATATTTTGTCAACAGATTGCTTCTAAGATTTTGAACTTCAAATTCATTTTCCTCTAGCTCTTTTCCTAGCCTTTCAACCTCTCGTTTGTGTTGTAGAAGGAATTTTCTTCATCCTCATGTGCCCAAGCTCCATAAACTCATTTTCCTTACATTCATACTCTTCAAAATTCTATTTGAATTCAACTCTTAATAATATGATGTTATCTTCACTCTTGGGTTGCATTTGAGCCTTTGTCTTCTTCATTCTTTTCATTTATTCAATCATCATTCTCAATTAGTTTAACTTCTTCTTCTTCCCATTCTAATTTTGTTTGCAATTCTTGTTGCTCTATCTTTGGTGATTGTGGATGCATATTACTTCTCGCAAACAACACTACCTCACCCACTTTTGAGTGCAATATGTTCTCAAAACCTTGAAGATGTCTCATTTTGATTATCTTTTCTACTTTATTCTAGATCTGACTTCTCACTATCTTCATCCCTTTGTGAAATTACTACCCTTTATCCATGTTATGATAGTATTTTTTCCTATTTATGACTATCGACCATCATATCTCACAGTAAATTTACCATTACCACTGGAAAAACTCATGTAGTGTCCATTCACCATTCTTTACGAACATGATTAGGAGTCTCTCATTGGCTATTAAGAGGCTTGTATTGGGCCAAAATGGCTCTAATTTCTGAGTCCATATACGATCTAAATGTGTATAGGAGCGAATTGGCACCCCTCTTGCAAATTTCCCTTTTACACCCTTCACTTTAGAAAAATCAAATCCAACCATGTAATTCCATGTCTTCATTCCAAACTCCATCCACTTGGTGCTTTTTTTAGTGTTGATGGAGGAATCTTTGTCAAGGATGTGTGCACAACGTGTGAATGGCTGCACAATGTACTGCCATCCTGACAATATTCCTACCTTTGGAATCTACAAAGGTGTTACGTTCACCATTAGGGCTGAAGTGTAATGCTTCTATGCCTTCCTACCGACCTTTGAACAACTCTTTCCCTCCCAATTCATCTTCAAATGGATATCTTTCATCTTCATTCCACATTCTACACATCTTCACATTCTCTACACATTCATTCGCTCTAGCTTCCCATTTTGATCCATACTCTTACAAATTCAAATTATTTGTTGCACTATTTGTTGCACTATTGGCTTCGTGATTCCAACATCACAAAATTCTTTACATCTACCATAGAAGTTGCAACTTGGTGTCTTGCAAGACTTCTTTTGGTGTTGTTGTGGCCATGTCAACTCTACCACAATTGTTGTCATGCATTCCTCTCTCATTGGCCTTGAGTGCCTTTGGTCGAGGGTGGTATTGTTTTCTTACTATTACTTTGTTGTTGGATCTGAGTAGCATAGTGTTTCTCATAGCATTATGAATTTCCTTTCCAACATAGTTTCTTTATCATTTTTCTATCTCTCTATCTATTTGGTTATTCATGGAGGTGGGAACACCAAAACAGAGGTTTGACTATGGCAAGCCCTAAAACAGCCCCAACATTTTTCCCTTCTTTTTTGTGTGTAGGTACTCATTCGTGTGGAGCTTGTTGGTGAACTAGACTCTTCGTGAGTTGCATTCTCTCCTTTCTTACTCTTATCATTTCTATATCATCCTTCTTATTACTTTAGTCATTTTGTTATTTTATTTATCTCAGTCATCACTTTAAAATTCATTCGCTAAGCTATTAGTAGGAATTATGTTATTTTCACTTTCCTTTTGCACTTTTTGTTTGTACATACGCCAACTCGCCTATGAGACGTCAACGTGTCGTGTTGTCATCCTTGATTTGCATTGTTGTCCTCTAGCAGAGAGTTGTTTGAGGCATCATTTGGATTCCACAAACCTGCTCTCTTAACCCCACCAAAACTCTCAAATTAGTAGAGTGGTAGAAGCACTGAGATTGCTCTTCATTCTCTATCCCTAGCATAAAATACCTGCGCAGTTGAGGTAGATTAGGGAAACCTTCCACTCTCGGATCTCCATGACCTAGAGCCTTGCATGGTTGGTCCCCCTCCTCTACAAAGTGTATGTTTAAAAAACACACAACCTCCAATAACAATAGTTGCCAAGCCAAATAGAAACACCCACATTGCATCCCAACCAACCTTTGCTTGTTTTCTTGCTTATGCAAGTATCATGGTCTCTTATATACAAGAGGTAATCTTTACAACTACATTCATAGCTACCCTATGTGTTTCTTTTGTAACTACAATCTAATAATTGGAAAACCTTATTTTCTTTGCACTCATCTATATCTTCACAATTGTTGGCATCATCTCTCCTAAAAACTAGGACACTTACAACCACTATTCTATATTTCCAAACAAGCAGAATATGGTTTTCCATCCTGGGTACTATGCCAACAACCACTATTATTGATATTGCATGATGATTCATGATTTGGACTATTCTTGTGATCAAGAATAATGAGTTCACTTGAAGTTTGCAAATATAGCTTCTCACTATCATACTTATGCTATCATGGTGACTGCAACCTTTGTTTGCATCTTACTCATGAGTTACCCTTATGCCTCTACCCCTTATGGTCATGATCACTATCCTTGCATCCATTTTTTTTAACATTGGGGTGTAAGGGTGCATTTTTATGTATATTGAGTTGGATTCCATGTATGAAGCATGATATTTGAAAGCATGTCTCAAATGAAACTTCAACCATGATATCCACAAAAATACCTCTATTACAATTATGTTCAATAGAATTCATGTGTTTCATTATGCACTGAGAAAGTGGCCCACAATGGGATTCATACATGTGTATTAATGCTTTAAGGCAATCCTAATCATAACAAAAAATTTCCCATGTGGTTGTATAACCCTCAGAATAAAAGAGGCCATTTCTGATCTAAACTAAGATTTTCTAATAAGCTTTATGCTTGTATCAATGTGCAACCATTATGCTATAGCTTCAACAAGCTTCAAAACCCCTATCTTTTGTCACATGTCCTTTAAAAACTATTTGCAAGAACCACTATAGTGTTTGTTCTAGTTTGTTCTATTTGTTTAAACATTGTTATGAACTCTTCATAGCTAATGTAGCCATCATTATTTGTATCTATTTTATGCATAATACCACTCATCATCGAATGCATTTTCTTTCCTAAAGAAATCTAAGGATATGAAAGATACCTAAATGCTCTCATTATAGCTTTCACACTTGAAACAAACTTATGGAATACATGTCATAATGAGATTACATGCAAGGCTTGTATCATGGAGATATGAAGATGACCTCTTTGAAACTCTCCAAATTTGGCAACATTGGTAACTCTTACCTCCATTTTCTGCATTGTCATTATCTTCTACAAGTTTGTATAAATTCCTTAACTACAAGTCCATATTGAGACCAAAGGTCCTTATTTGCTACAAGTTTATATAAAGTAGGTGAAATATATTTTTCATCATGAGCTCTCTCAATAAGCCTTTTGTAACATTCAATGAATATCAAAAATTTCTCCATTCTTTATGGATTCCATGGAAATGTGTGGTTATATACCTTCAAAAAGACCCTGATAACTACCTTAATAGCAATCCAAAAATAGACATCAAGTCAATCCATAGAAATTTTCTTGGCATGGCATTCATCATTTCTTACCATCACCATGAGACCACATTAATTTGAGGCATTTTTTCAAATAGTTCACTACCTTGTCTATGATTTTAATTAAGCAAAGAAACTAATGAAAATGATAAAAAACTTCATATTTGTTGTTTCATTTTCAACTGTTGACATCAAACAGCCCTAGCAATGTTGCTAGCACAATGGACCATGGAGTTGTTGTAGCAATAGCTATTTCTGATCCTTTGAGAGTGGTATGTGACAGATTAGTCAATTTGACATTATATTTGCTCTTATATGGTCTATTAATGAAATTTTTTATGATACTTGTATGTAGTTTAATTGCTATCTTAATGGTTGTTACAAGTGGTTGTCACTCCAGATCGTCAATGTTTTAATGTTGTAAATGAGAATGATGATTATTTGTTTGGGGTAAGTGATTATTTTGTTATATGTCATTCCATAATTCAATTTCTATATATTAACAAGAGAGTTCTTATTGTATCAATTGAAGCTCTAGATGAGTGAAGAGAGGAGGACTAGTGAGCACATTTGAAAGACAAAAGAACCAACATACATTCCATCTAGTCAACTGTCGAAGGTAGCACACGATATTTTTCCATCCCCTAGAGGGAAATGAATATGTATTAGGGTCGTTTGTTGTATGCCTATGTTTACATCTGATGCTTAAACTTGTTAGCTTCTTTAATAAACTATTCATCCTTCTTCTTAAGTAGGCCAATAATGCATTTCTATATGAGTGTGCATTTCATATGTATACTAGTGACTTATGTGTATTCATAATTTGTGACTTATGTGTATACATGTAAATATTTTATGACTTGTAACATGTATTTGTGTGTATACTTCATGGCTTATGTGTATTTGAGTACTTTTTCTTCACTTATTTCCATGTATGCTTCATGCTTCCAATGTATAATTCATGTGTTCACAATATACTTCATGATTCATGTGTATACATCATATATTCATGTGTATACATCATGTATTCATGTGTATGCTTCATGATTTTTATGTATACTTCATGTATTACATGTATTCACGTGTATGATTCATGCTTCCAATGTATAATTCATGTATTCATGTGCATTATTCATGGTTCATGTGTGTATATTTCATACATTCACGTGTATGATTCATGCTTCTTATGTATACTTCATGTATTACACATATTGACATGTATGTTTCATGTTTCATACATATACTTCATGTGTTTACATGTATGCTTCATGATTTTTATATATACTTTTCATGCATTACGTGTATTCACGTGTAGGCTTCATACTTCTTATGTATACTCCATGTATTACGTGTATTCACATGTATGCATCATGCTTCCTATGTATACTTCATGTGTTCATGTGTATGCTTCATGCTTCTGATGCACATCATGCTTCCTATGTATACTTCATGTGTTCATGTGTATGCTTCATGCTTCTGATGCAATGTATCTCAGACCACTCCGACATGTTTAGGTGTGAAAATGGACCATGGATAGCCTAAACATACCCATTCATACATGTTGAAACTGTTGGTTTGAGTGCACGAGATGCAGAATGAAAGTTACACCTCTTTGCAATTTTACACTACTTGCTTTTGACACTTTTTTCATCAACTGAAAAGTCAAAACCACAAGAAAATTCCTTAGAGATATCAAAAATCAAGAGAGGTTATTGTAGAGGGGCCCCACGTGATCCTATAGCCTTAGACATAATGTTTCTAAGCAACAAGGTATCTAAGTAACTGCTCGTCAAAAATTGCTACCTTTTTGCACTTTGGACTCTTAAGGGATATCGTTGATACAATGTAGCTCAAACCACTCTGAAATGTTTGGGTGCAAAAAAAGACCATTCCTAGCCTAAATTTACCTATTTAGATGTGTTGGAACTGTCGGTTTGGTCACACGAGTTGTAAAACGAAAGTTACACCCCTTTGCAACTTTACACTACTTGCATTTGACACTTTTTCCATCAACTGAAAAGTCAACACCATAGGGAAATACCTTAGAGATATCAAAAATTAAGAGAGGTTATTGTAGAGGGGCCCCACATAATTTCATAGCCTCAGCTAATGTTTCTAAGCAATACCGTGTCCAAGTAACTACTCGTCAAAGATTGTTGCCTCTTTGCACTTTGGACTCTTAAGGGATATTGCTAACATAATGTAGCTCGAACCACTTCGACATGTTTGGATGCAAAAGAGGAGATGAATAGCCTAAACGTACCCATCTAGACATGTAGGAACTATCGGTTTGATTGCACGAGTTACAAAACAAAATTTACACCCCTTTGCAACTTTACACTACTTGTATTTGACACTTTTTTCATTAACTAAAAACTGGACACTGCGAGCAAATTCCTTAGAGATATTAAAAACTGAGAGAGGTTATTGTAAAGGGTTCCTACATAATCACATAGCCTCAGATGGAATTTTTCTAAGTGACACGATTTTCAAGTAATTTCTCGTCAAATATTGCTACCTTTTTGCATTTTGAACTCAAGGGATATCACCGATAGAATGTAGCTCGGACCTCCAACATGTTTGGGTGAAAAATAGGACTATTCCTAACCTAAACATACCCATCCAAACATGTTGGAACTATCATTTTGGTGACATGAGTTGCAGAATGAAAGTTACACCCCTTTACAACTTTACACTACTTGCATTTGACACTTTTTCCATCAATTGAAAAGTTGACACTATGAGAAAAATGCCTCAGAGATATCAAAAACTGAGAGAGGTTATTATAGAGGGGTCCAACATGATTTCATAGCCTCATACAAAGTTTCTAAGTGACATAGTGTCCAAATAATAGCTTGTCAAAGATTGTTTCCCTTTTGCACTTTGGACTCAAGGGATTTCGTTGGTACAATGTAGCTCGAACTGTTTTGGAATATTTGGGGGCAAAAAAGGACCATGCCTAGCCTAAACATACCCATTTGGATGTTTTGGAACTTTATGTTTGGTCACACGAGTTGCAGAACGAAAGTTACACCCTTTTGTAACTTTACATTACTTGCATTTGACAGTTTTTCCATCAACTAAAAAGTTGACACTATGGAAAAATGCCTCAAATATTTCAAAAACTAAGAGAGTTTATTGTAGAGCAGCTTAATGTGATCCTATAGCCTGAAACAAATTGTTTCTAGGTGACACAGTTTCTGAGTAACTGCTCATCAAAGATTGCTACCCTTTTGCACTTTGGACTCTCAAGGGATATCGTTGGTACAATATAGCTTGGATTGTTTCAGCATGTTTGGGTGTGAAAGAGCACCATGCCTAGCCTAAACTTACTCATCCAAACTTGTTGGAACTATCAGTTTGGTCTCATAAGTTGGAAAACGAAAGTTACACCCTTTTGCAACTTTACATGACTTGCATTTGACACTTTTTCTATCAACTAAAAATTGGACACCATAGACAAATACCTCAAAGATATCAAAAAATAATACATTATTGTAAAGGGTCCCTATGTGATCTTGTAGCATCAAATATAATGTTTTTAAATGACATGGTTTATGACTAACTATTCGCCAAAAATTGTTGCATTTTTGCACTTTGGACTCTTAAGGGATATCATTGGTACAATGTAGCTTAGACTGTTTCGACATATTTGGGTGTGAAAGAGGATCATGTCTAGTCTAAATGTACCCATTTGAACATATTAGAACTATCTGTTTGGTTGCATGAGTTGCAGTTACACCCCTTTGCAACTTCACACTATTTACATTTGACACTTTTTCCATCAATTGAAAACTAGATACCATGGAAAAATGCCTTAGATATATCAGACACTAAGAGAGATTATTGTAGAAGGGCCCTACATGATCATGTAGCCTCAAATGGAATGTTTCTAAGTGAAACAGTTTTCAAGTAACTATTCGTCAAAGATTGTTGTCTTTTTGCACTTTGGACTCTTAAGGGATGTCGTCGGTACAATGTAGCTCAGATTGTTTCAGCATGTTTGGGTGAAAAATAGGACCATTCCTAGCTTAAACGTACCCATTCGAAAGTTTTGGAACTGTTGGTTTGGTCGCATGAGTTGCAGAACTAAAGTTACATCCCTTTGCAACTTTATACTACTTGCATTTGACATTTTTTCTATCAACTGAAAATTAGACACCACGGGAAAACGCTTCAACAATATAAAAAACCAAGAGAGGTTATTGTAGAGGGTCCCTACATGATCTCATAGCCTCATACAAAAAATTTCTAAGTGACATGGTTTCTGAGTAACTACTCGTCAAAGATTGTTTCCTTTTGGATTTTGGACTCTTAAGGGATATCAATGTAGTTTAGACTGTTTCAGCATATTTGGGTGTGAAAGAGGACCATTCCTATCCTAAACATATCCATCTATGTGTGTTGGAGCTATCGGTTTGTTCACATGAGTTGCAAAATGAAAGTTACACCCCTTTGCAACTTGACACTACTTGCATTTGACAATTTTTCCATCAATTGAAAACTGGACACCACGAAAAAAGAAGAGAGGTTATTGTAGAGTTGACCTACATGATCTTGTAGCCTTAGACTGAATGTTTCTAAGAGAAATGAATTTCAAGTAACTGCTCATCAAATATTTCTATCTTTTTACACTTTGGAATCTTAAGGGATATCATCGGTACAATGTAGCTCAAACTATTTCGGTGTGTTTGGGTGTGAAACAAGACCATGCCTAGCCTAAACGTAACCATCCAAACATGTTGGAACTATTGGTTTGGTGACATGAGTTGTATAAAAAAAGCTACACCCCTTTGCAACTTTCATGATGAGTCTTAGTTCACTTATGTATTAGGGTTAAATGTTGTAGATTATATTTCCATTATACATCAAACTGTTATACCGTGGCTAATGCATTTGTTTATGCATCATAATTGAATGAAATTGACTCTTATATTTGATTGTTTGAATGGAGTATGACATATGTGTTAGGTTGAATGGCATACATGACAACATCGAACAACTTTTTGATTTTGTGTTAAGCATACATCATAACTAGTGTTCAATTGTCACACTTTCATTCTCAACTTGAGCTCTATGAAATCTTATTTCTTTTCCCCTATTTTTTCTACTTTATTAGGTTTGAGGGTATTCAAATTCCCTATGTCTAGATTCTCCACACTTAAAGCATGTTCCACAAAATTTTCTTCCTCTTCCTCTTTAAAATTTTCCTCTACCTCTAGAGTAGTCATTTCTTCCCTATCCTCATTGGTTACTATCTATGTCAGTGCTTGTTTCTCATTGATTTATGAAACATTTTTCATACATGTCTACCAAAGCATTTTATAAAACATATTCATATCATTGATTACATCGCATTGCATATCTTTCAAAACTCAAAGCATTACTTCATGTTACATAACTAATAACTAGATGTTGATCTATCTATGAAAAAAATTCAATTGCAATCAAATTTTATTTAAATTCATGCATTCCATGAGACCACATTTCTTTAAGGCATATTTTCAAAAAACTCACTGTCTTGTCTATGCTACCACATTTTGCATTTTCTTTTCATGCATCACCATGAGACCACATTTCTTTGAGGCATTTTTTCAAATAGCTCGCTGCCATGTCTATGCTACTAAATTTTACATACATGTCTGCCAAAGCATTGTATGAAACATATTCATATCTTTGATTACATTGCATTGCACATAATTCTAACTAAAATCATTACTTCATGTTTCATAACTAATAGTTCTAGATTTGTTGCTATCTATGATAAAATTTCAATTGCAGTCTAATTTTATTTAAACTCATGCATTCCATGAGACCACATTTCTTTGAGGCAATTTTTCAAACTAAAGGCATTACTTCATGTTTTTTAAAAGAAAAATGGGATCACAGTGCCAAATAAATAAAGGTTGTCATTCATAGAAGTTAAATTCTCATGGACAAGCAATCAACACAACCACTAACATTTAACAAAGACAATCTTGGAACTTCAAAAGGGTTAAAGAGTGGCTTCAAGAAAGGCTTCATAAAGTGTCACAATAGATGAAAGATGGAAAGATAAGGTAATCTACATGTAGTTGAATGGAAAATTACTATGTAGCAGCCTATATTGAGTTTGCTACTGCTTTGAAATTATGTGAAAGTTATTACTTGAGAAAGAAAGTAGGAGACAAACAATATTAAAGGAGAAGACTTCAAATGAGGGAAGTCCTATGTGCATGGCAATGAAGAAAATGGTGAATGAATGAGGCACAGTCATATCATGAAAGTTGTGTCTAGGGAGTCATAGTCTTCATATTAGTATGCAACAATTCCACAAAATAAGGATATAGTCAAATTAAATACAAAACAATAGTCAACTCTAAAGGGCAGTCATTGACAATGAAGTGAGAGAAAATGTAAATTCATTTTGGTTGTTGTAGGGCAGAGTTTGGGGTGTGAAAACTTTGACAATCATGATTATAAGGGAAATATTCTTTGGTTTTAGTTGTGCAAACATAAGAAGGCATAGAGGTTAGTGAGTTCAAGCCATTTCAAAGGATAGTGATTACATTGTATTGCACATCTTTAAAACTCAAAGAATTACTTCACATTGCATAACTAATGTAACTAGATGTTTATAGATGAAAATTTTTCAATTACAATCTAATGTTTTTGAAATTCAACCTAAGTGCAACTCTTATGCAATTACTTCACATTACATAACTAATAACTAGGAGCAGCTGCCAATTGCATTTTCTTTTCATTGCATTCCATGAGACCACATTGGTTTGAGGCATTTCCTTGAGGATTTTTTTCAAATCCTCTATATAAGTTTACATGAATTCATCTATTATGTCGTGTTTTTCAATTTTTTTCTTCAAACTCCTAAAAATTAAACTTTTATATGCAACTTCCATCTAATTCAATGTTGAATTCTATGTATAACAATGAATATTAATAAAATCATCAAATGAATGGTCTATATTGTCAAAACAAAACAAAAAAATTAATATAAACATCTAGCTAAAATGAAAAAGAGTGAATTCCACTAGCCATGATGGAAATGGACTACTATAAGCAATTCAAATGGAATTCATAAGCAATTTTGTGTTAATTTGATATCATGTATATAAGTTTACATGAATTCATCTAAATTATGTCATGTTTTTCATTTTTTTCTTCAAAATCATAAAAATTAAAATTTTCATGCAACTTCCATCTAATTCAATGTTGAATTGTATATAAAACTATTATGATTAATAAAATCATGAAAGGAATGGTTTATATTCTCAAAACTAAACAAAAAAACTCAATATAAACATTTCAATTGCACCAAAATGAATATATTACCTGAGATAATGAAAAATGATGTAGAAACTTCAAATTTTCTTCTTCTACATTGTCTAGCATGCAAATTGGTGCTAAAAAGGTGAAGGTTCAAGCATAATTTGGTACAATAAGTCAACTGCATAAAAAGGTGTTTCTGAGTTGAATAAAGTGCTAAACTAGACAAATGCAAAGAATTGTGGACCTGAATCATGGGGTCAACTCCTTTTTTACCATTTTTGGAAAAGGAACATTTAGCACTCACCAAATTTGGTGAGTGCCAAATGTGATGTAAAAGGTGATACATTGTTAGGACTTGAATATTTAGAACAAGCAAAACTAAAAACATGACATTTAACTACACTTGGGTATAAGTAAAGGTGATACATTGTTAGGACTTGAATATTTAGAAGGATTACAATTACAAATATTAATTATGATACTTCAAAGACTTGAATAAAGAATTATTACAATTAAAAATAGATAATATGTCATGATTTGTGATAGAATATCATAGGTTATAGTGTTTAGAAAGTGGGTTAAGCATCTAGGGGATGACAATGTAAACCCCAATCCCTCTAACCCTCAAACCTTAAACCCTAAGCCCTAATTACTCAACATTAATCCCTCCATCCTCAAACCTTAAACCCTTAACCCTTAAATCATAATACCTCAACCATCAACCCTCTACACTCTACCCTCTACCCTATGTACATTAAAACCTCAACCCTAATCCCTCAACCCTCAACCCTTAAACCCTCAACCTCCAATCCTCAACACTTAAACCCTCAACCCTTAAACCCTAATAACTCAACCCTCTACCCTCTACCCTATCAATTAAACCCTCAACTCTAGTTGCTCAACCTTAATCCCTGAATCCTCAAACCTTAAACCCTCAACCCTTAAACCATAATACCTCAAACCTCTACCCTCTACCCTCTACCCTCTACTCTATACATTAAACCCTCAACCCTAATCCCTCAACCTTATACCTTAAACCCTATACCTCAACCCTATACCTTCAACCCTAATTCCTGAACCGTCAACCATTAAACCCTCAAACATTAAAACCTTAACCATAATCCATCAACCCTCATCACTTAAACCCTAAACCCTAAACTTGAAACCCTTAACCCTGATCTGTCAACCTATACCTTAAACCCTAAACCCTTTATCGTACATATTAAACCCTAAACCATAATCCCTCAACACTATCCCTTAAACTTTAATCTATCAACCCTCAACACTTAAATTGTAATACCTCAAACCTCAACCCTTAAATCATAATACCTAAAGGGTGGGAGTGAGTGAGACTTGAGAGGGGGAGGGAGAGTTATCTAGTTAGGGTGGGG